>VKKT01008012.1:10689-21684 GCA_008038995.1 Haliotis laevigata | reverse complement strand
TCTACAAAATTGGGATTACATGCATCAACCATGTTTGACACTATTTTGCTGAAGAGCATTTGTCACCCGGATCCTGAGCGAATGTCTGTTCATGATTTTATATCACAGGAAGTAACCATGTTTAGGTATGGCAGTGTAGTTAGTCATGCTTGTGAAAAGCAATAAGTTTTGATTTTGATATACTGTGTTATTCTGAGRATTCATTTAAACTTTTTCTATTTGCACTTGGCACTTACATGCTACAACGTACTTGTAGTCAGATCTCAGTCAGATGTAGATCAGATTTCAACAAATACCAACATTCGACATCCAGTGGTGTATATTTGCTGTTATTATATATTGTTCACGCGAGCACGTTCAAGCATGCAATACGATGTCCAACAGAGATTCTGAGATATGGTCAGTAAAAGACGCTGTTGACATTGGTGTGGAGGTTTCAGATATAGCTCCTGTGTAGAATAACCTTACTCTGAGGCAGGTGATGCCTCCATGTCTACACTTCCTCGTGAACACAACGCTTCCTCCTTGAATCATCGGGGTTGCGGCCACAGCAACAGTTAAGTGATTATACTGTTCTAATCACGAAAACGCCTTCAGGCGGCAAATGTACAGATAAAGGTTTACCAAGGTCAGTGCTGACGTGCAGGAACACCAATTAGATTTGGTTTCGATCAGGATACAAAAGTGCACGTGATAGCCATGACCAAATAGCACTGGTCAGTTGGAGGGAGAAATAATCTGAAGCAACACCACCTTATTAATTTCTATTTCACCCCTGGATTTCTTCATTTCAAATCCCAATTAACCTAGACTTGTTTATATGCTACGTATTTTATACACAGAAAGAAATCAGGAATAACTGACTCACGTGTAACAGTTATCATGATCAGCAGCATCGTTGTTGTCATCGTCATCTTCTGTCCTACCAAAGTTCCTATTATGGCATTCTGAACAGAATTCATACTATTTAGACCAATGCTTTACTTTCCACCAGAAAATAGAAAAAAACAAAAACAACAACAACAACAACAACAAACAAACAAACCACTTTTAAGATGCCAAAGGAAAGTATTGTTTTACGTCTTGTTTAGCAATAGTCCAACAACATCACTGTGGAAATCCAGGTTTGATGACCAAACGCTTTCGACACTAGTTTAGCTCACCAACCCCCAATGCATGTCATACACGTAAGTGTCGTGGGTGATTCCATAACATAATATGTCGCCAGAGTTATTTAGAACCAAATATTACCCCATTCGTCACTGTATCGGGATTTCCAACTGGATCCATCATGCATGACTTATATTCATGGTGTTTTATTCCTCAATTATTGGAATTCCTAAATTTTTGGAACGCAGGACTAAATGTTTTATCCCCTGTACTCTTGCATGTGGGAAAACTGTGCAACGACAAAATGCCTCAATGCGTGGCATGTGTACTTTGAAAATAATAAAATCACCCTAAATGTTCACAACCAGGCAATAAAAAGGGAAATGTAAGCTCAAAGGCTTCAGTTTTGGAATGGCTCCTATTATGATGTACCATTTAGAAGGCTAATAAATTCGATTCGGAGTTTCGGACTTCATAAAATAGAAATGAAAATGTTTTTTATCAGACATGACGGATCCATTTACTCTTCACTGACGACCCTTTGGTGATCGCGCTATATCTSCCAAGTCCCAWGCAGTAATAGAAACATTAGGAACGATAATTATCGTGAAATGGAGTGACTCTAGGCAATCGTGTCTCTGTAGCCATTGGGGTCATAAATCGCTATGAGCAAATCTTGTGACATACAATAAGTACTACCGCCTATTCCAGAGCTAGATTAGAATCAGGGACTGTTAGTGAAATCTGCTTCACATATCAGGTTTAAGTTAAGTGTTGATGCTCGAATTTTGTTTTAGATTCAATTCTTTTCAAAATCGGTGAAAGGTATTATGAGTTCTTATCACTGGTTTTGAAAGTAGAGAATGCTCCAGCAAACGCGAATAAGGTTCTCATAGTCTGGTCCATCATGTGACAAAATGGACGACATTAGGTTGTAGAAATCTTCTCGGAAGAAGATTTTCGTACACATGGCTTAGCTTCTCCGTCAGTGGCCAACGATGGGCTAAAGTTTAGTGTACTGTTATTTAAGAGGTTTATTCAAAATATTATTACTATAGGGAAGATATTTCATAAAACATGTAAAGGTTTGACACTGATGGATGTGTTGCCAGACCAAAGATTTTTTTACCGATTTTATCTCGCAATCATGGCGTCATAGGGTTTTCTGGGGTCACGATGTCATCACACATCTTTATGTTTGGAGGCAAAAAATAAATTACCGTTAGAAGATAACTTTAAATTTGGTAATAGGAAAACCCTTGAGGTCTAGTATCACGCAAATTGGTCTAAGAGTTGAAAGTGTGGTTAGTATCCTGGAGACGCTGACAACATTGATTTGTCCATACATGCCTGGCACGAGGACCACCAACCAACACAACAACGCACGGTCAATGTCAAATGTTAGTGGCAACGATAAAGTACTAGGTGTGGGCGACGTTTTCAATACACGTTAGCCAAACCACCGTAAACTCAGGCATGGTGTATGTGCTTGTAATCTGTGAATTGATTGGAACGCTGTGTTTATGTCCCGCTTGTGCTGGGAATTATCACCTGAAGTGCTGCTATGCAGTAATTATCTGCTTGACAGAGCATCAAACACGTTTCGTTTTATGTAGTTCCTTAGAAAGGCCATGTCAGTACTTCAGCAAACACGCGATCATGAAACTACCCATGTGGAATTATTTGACCAAAGAGCTTGTAATGCATCATTACAAAGCCCATCGGCAATCCATTTTGATGTACCCACATCCTTTTTATGTTGAGTGATAGTAAGTATCAACTATGTTGAGTCATAGTTAGAATGAATTTAAGTCAGTCAATTCCCTGTTTTAAATTGTACTATATTTGCCCTTCCTCCTTCTGTGAATAACTGACTCGTTCTTGCATATGTTTGTGGCCAGTGTTACTGGTGTCGCGGGACACGTTCACTCATAACTGTTTGATAGTGACTCATAAAGAGTTTACCCATGAAGACCCGAGTTATAATTGGTTTTCAGCAACCCATGCTTATCCTAAGAGGTGACTGACGGGATCGGGTGGTCAGACTTGGTCAACACATACAATCGTATCCCACTTACAGGGATCGATGCTCATGATCTCAATCACTAGATTGTCTGGGTCAGACGCGACTATTTACAGTCCCAAGTCATACAGCTGGGACATTGCTGAGTGCGGCGTACACAAACAAACAAACTGAAAAACGTACATGTATGGTATAGCTGGAACAAACTGTGATCATGAAAATAGTTTGTGTCGCGTGTACCAACTAACGCTGAGTAGCTTCAGAAGAATATGATACAACTGCGACAAGGACAAATACAATGGCCCAAAGACGAATCGCATCGTCTCTACAGATGACATTCGAGTCAATTGCAATCTTCAGGCAATGCAGTGTTGCGTTTAGAGGTGCATGGTGACTCTCCCATCGCCCGGGGACGTCCTGTTCTTATTTCCACATTGGATACTGTACAGGATTACCTAGGATTTCCGCTCATTGCCTGCCGACTTCTGCATCTTCTTGCTGGAAGCACTTATTCGTAAGGGTGTCGGATACGTCTAAGTTATCGTGGCGGTAATGCCATCTCGTTTTCTATCGATCTGGCTGGGTCAGTAAGAACCAAGACATGGCTTCAGGAAAAGGACATTTTGCGCTTGTTTTGTTAACTTTGCATGTATTCGTTAACCGTACGAAAAAATGTCGTTGGTTGCGCTTTGGTTCTTGAATCAACATCCATGTATCTCCCCAATCGAGAAACGATAACATGATATCAACCAAGGATCTACACGCAAGGATGCTGGATAAGCACATTGATCATAAGCATCTTACCCATCTTAATTGTGCAGGTGTTTGGTCTTGGAAACATCGTTGCAATTTTATACCATTCGGGTCGTAATGAAGAATTAAGTAAAGGGAACAGTGCTACAACGCGTGTGCACGTTACATTATTCACAACGGATAAGTACGAGGTGCGATTCTTTGCAGTCACTCTGCAACTTACATTCACAATTACGGTACTTGYAATGTAATTGATGTCTGAGCAGGCATTTAGGTAAATGTCGAGAAATAGGTTCATGAATATATATCAAACGGTTGTCAGGAAACCATAAACAATATGATGGTCATATTCAAACTTTATTAAACAATTTCCCAAAATATATACTTTTGAAAAAGTAAAACGACTTGACGTAATAGCCTAGTCATGGCAACGTCTTTGTGATTAATATATATAAGGATATACGCATCTGATGCTATACCCTTAGAAGCACGTACTTATAATGTGTACATGTCATAATACCTTCATGTCAATTTTGTTATGGTTAATAATTTTGTTATGGTTAACAAGCCTAAAACGGTCAATAATGTATTAACAAGAAACAATGAGCAAGGTACAATGCATGACAATACAGATTTCTATTACAAAGTAATTGAGTCACAAATCTAAAATATTTGGTCACAAATATTAAATATTAACTCACAAGAGTCTTGACATTTACATTGAGAACAGATATACTGAAAGTAGCCTGTTTGCAATGACAGCAGTTGAATAGACAAACACGGTCGGTCTTGAAACGTTGATCAGATTAATGATGGCAGACAGATGTATATAAATTTAGTTATGTGAAAGCCCCGTGTCGCACAACTGAATAACCAGCCTTTACATAGCTCGTACACAGCTTTTGAGCATTCTAGCAAAGCTAGGCTCCATCACTATCCTCTCAGAATTGTACAGGATTTTCTCGAACACACAACATGATGAAAGCCGGAAGTCAAAACAAAATATACAAGGCAGCCAAGGGAGGCAACTCTGAAGAACTATCTAAAAGGCGTGCCAATACAATTACTTTTGCCATTGAACATGTATGATTCGAGATGCGAGCCAAAACCCACGCTCAAAACTTTGAATATTGTGACCCATAATAACTATCACTTAATCAATGTGATATTACAAATTACCCAAAAAAACACTCTCTTAACAATTTGAACCGTCGGACCCAAAGATCGCCAAATGAACTTTCCTCTGAAATATCATGCTCTATAGATGCCTCCTAACATTTATTCAGATTACTAAAAAAAGTTACCTTTATTTAACAGGCAAGGAATGTCAGGAACAAAAGCTCTACAAAGGGTTATAGTGTATAACTGGACTTATCTGTGCACATTTTTTCAGATAATGCACCAAGGACCGACGGCCTACATTTGTATTTAATAAAGAACTGAAAAAAATGAATAAAATGTCACCACTTAACATATTGTAACTGTCACGAACACCTGTGCCCCAGTTAAGTACTCCAAATTTCTACTTTAACAGCGAAATCGATGGAGTCATTTAAATCACAGCGTGGCAACATTATGTCATAAATTGTACTCAGTGTTTAAAACTAAAGAAAGCATGATTATTTTGACACTGACGGTTATTCAGTCACAATACACCAATCACATCGTCATACATTTTGTCATCGTATAATTGCAAATGGATTCGAATGCAATTATTTCAATGGTTGTTGCATTTTACCAATTTTTAGCATATACGAAATATTGTTTTAAATACCACATACTCACTTCCACAAAAAATATTGACTTCTTCTTACATCAGGAAAATAGTATATGACGGCCATTAGACTTTGAGGTTGATATGTGCATAATCTTTTACACATATAAATCCAAGCAATTAGATAATTATCTCTTGCTATGATAGCTACATATCCACGCCTACCTTCTAAATCTAACATGCTTAATGATATCACCACAAAATAAAAAAAAGGTATATTTACCATAGGTTAGACGAAAAGGGATATTCAGTGACAGTTGCGTTAAATAAAACATATATCAGGTCAGAGCGTGAACCTCAATAGAAACGTTGAGTTAATAACATAAGAGGCGTTTTCGTTACCTATCGATCAGTTGCCACGTGTGCTTTCTGACATGGATAAGTGTTTCTGTTAGAAGAACGAAACTAAGCGGACGTGTAATAGCAGGCAGCAGACAGGTGCTGAGATTATGTCGAATTACCAAGTATTTTTTGGATGATAAATATGGTCTGTTGAGATGGATTTTTTTCCACAGCGGCAGAAAGTAACTGTATGATTAGACATAATCAGTACGATGGATGTACGGCACTGCACGGCCGTAATAGCGAGATGTTAATCTGACATCCATGCAATTATCTCGATTGCTTGAATAAAATCGTTTATGTTAAGCACAAAATGCATAGGTTTCTTTCAATTTGTTATTGATATCCGCATGGGAATATAATACTGATGCTAAAATTATGTACACATTCAATGTTATTGATTAACTAACATACATGTAAAAGTGGAAGAATCCTTCCCAAAGACACAAGAAATACCTACTAAGAGCGGTCGATTAAACAATTCGAACTGTTTTATTTAATTTTAGTTATATGTAAAAAAATAATTATGTTTAAGTTTGATTTACCCTTGGTTTCAGTCCAAATATTGAATGTGCTACAAATGATGAAATGTTAACCCATTATTGCCCACGATCACAATTTTGGGACACATTTGTTTTTCATTACGTAAAATTGTATACAAGTGCCCACTGTCCCAATTATGGGACTAATGGTTAAAGGGAAGTACAGTAGTGTCAGTCCAGTAACTGTCTTTATTAGAGTTATTTCCCTATACACCAGCAGTTGAGACTGACATAACACCAAATACACATGTGCTTGACCGTAGTATGCCGCACATAAAAAGGAAAGTGTGCCATTATGTGTTGTATTACTTTTAAATGTGACAAATGATTAACAAATGATGTTTTGTCAGAATTGTTTTGCAATGGATTATTATTATGTAAAACTGCGTTTGAATATTGTCCCAATAATGGGACAGTGGGCTTGAGAGGTCTGGGGTTTTCCTTTGGGATATGTCTCACATTTTGAGCATTATCAAGGTGTTAGAGGGTGACAGACAGAATGCCCAGGTCTTGGCATGGGTGGATCTGTTGTGGCTGATATGATAGCAGACGAGTATGGCCGTTCATATCACCTCACATTTAACAACCTGTTCATTAGTTTGAATCTGATGGATGCGCTGACCTACAAGAACATAACATGCCCAGGAACGATTCGTGCAAACCGTCTTCTGAAATGTCCCCTGAAAGATGTCAAAAATATGAAAAAGACAGCCAGAGGGACATATGACCAAACCAAAGACCCCGAGTCAGGTCTCACAGTTGTCAGATGGAATGACAACAACATAGTCAGAGGTGCCAACAAGTTTGGTGTCCAGCCACTTCAGAGAGCAAAGAGATGGTCAAGAGTTTTGTCATCCGTCACTACAAGCAGACCATGGGAGGAGTTGGTCCTTGAGATCAAAATGTTGCAAAGTATCGCATAACCATTCGCTCCAAGAAGTGGTGGCCTGTATTCGCGTACTGGTAGGTTTCGATATTCAACAAGCTTGGTATCTTTATAGAGCTATCCCAGCAAGAAGGGAGAAGCCGTTGGATCTGCTTACCATCCGCTGCGGTGTAGTTCAGGTATATCTTGCACCAGCTCAAGCTCAGTCTTCACTTGCTAGTCTTGGTTGTTAAGATGCACTACATCACTTGTCAATCGTGTCAGATATGACCGAGTTGATCACTTTGTTCAGGGCTGGCCAACACACGTGTGCATCGTGTGGAATGAAAACCATGCGACGCTGCACCAAATGCAGAGTAGGTATCCATGATAAATGCTTTGGACAGTCCCATACAACGTAACAAAGGTTTGTCCAAAGCTGCAGTTGAAATGAACTCGTTCATGCTACCAGAGAAGGACATTTGTTCGTTTGTTTAGTTCAATAGCAAGTCCTAATAATGTCCATACATGTGTTCTGTATTTCGTACATTAATGGGGCAGGGCAATTCTCTGCGCTAAATGACAAAACAATAGTATTTACTTACAATCAGACTTGATTATGTTCATTTGAAAATGTATTTGATCATATCATAACAAATGTACTCCGAAAAAAGTTTGAGCATTAATGGGTTAAGATATTCATTGACACATATTGGGCACCTCATAAATACACATTAACAAAATGACATACCTCCTGATCATAACTCTACACACAGAACAGTGCATACGAGAGAAACATTGGTTGTTTCGGGATCCCGGAAGGATGTAGTGATGATAATATCTATTATATCACGGTGCTAATCTCCGTCATTAACAGGAAAGACCTATATCGTGATGTCTGGCCTCTGATGCCACTTATTTCCTCTTAATAGTATGGACGAGGATCCCAGCAGGACTMAAYGCTGTTTATATCTGAYGGATGTGGTTKRMAGTTCTYAATAACMCRTGAAAGCTTCTAGTCTCTAGCTGTATAGTCGAACAAGCCAACGTTAACGTTTGTGGAACACTCGTGTCATGACAGTTTAGCATAACTCATGTACTTACATATATTTGGCAAAACCGTTTGGTTATTCATAAGTATTCTTATGACGGACGTATAAGACTGTATATGTTCGGAGAAAAGTCAGCGTATATTGCCGTGGGCTGTGTGTCATTAGAACAGTTAACCAATCTCTCGAACTACATAGCACATGTATATACGAAATCGTCATTGAAACACCAGGACATATCACGTGTTCCAGACTGGAAGAAATTTATATTTCATGCACCCATCAAAAACACCACAGACTATAGCTAGTGTTTGAGCTGTGGATTGTCCTTTCGCGTTGATTCCGGTTTCGAACATGCTCCAATGACTTCCGAATTCGAGACTGATTTCACTTTACCGTTGGCAATTTGAATTAATCAGGAAACCAGCAATTGAACAATGGTCAATAGAAATTGACATGTTCTAAACCAGGATCCCCCAGTCAGTCTGTGATTCGTAATAAATATAAGCCACAATATGGTCACAATCTTTTTAAGAAGCAATCATTTTGCCTTTAGTATTTTACACATCAACGTCTGGTACTAACATCACAGGAGCATATTAAGCAAAGAACAAATAGCATTAAGATATTTACAGCATTCTATACACGTACCACTTGATAACCGTTGTTACAACGTTTTACGTAGGCGGTGGGTTTGCCCTACAGTCTGAAAGAAACATGGCAATGTCTGATCTTCCTATAGATATCCGTGCCTGAATTAACGTCCTACATTCGGTACATCATGAGTGTGTCTGCTGTAAATGCTGTGTCTACATAACGTATCACACAATACGTTAACGATTTCCATTTCAAGACAATGCTATTGTCTATACCTTGAAGGAAAATAAAGGTAATTGTCAATTGTGTTGCGAAATATTCCACACGATACCAATGTGGGCCATTGATGGTTTAAATGAAAGAACACTTTGGTAGTTTTGTAGGATAATATATTCTGGGCCGCGCTATGGACTGCATTGATTGAATTGCACACTATTTTTCAAAGTACGCCAAGAGGAGATCTACACACTTCTGGTAAAGTAGTTGGATCTCACTGTTGTAGAAGACGTAGAAGACTGGCGGTGTTGAAAGTCCTCCAAGTCCTCCTTATCTTTTGCATCATGCATACCCAACATATTGTTCTTCAAGTTTGGAAAGAGGTGGAACTCTGTTGGTTCCAAGATGCACATTCATGACAGCCATTGTGATAACGACTTCTGCACATGCATTGTCCTGGAGTGAGTCACAATTTAACGTCAGCTCGGCAATATTTCAGCCATATAGTGACCCAGGAAAGAATACACTTGTTGTATTTTAATGGCTTTAGTCCATTTGATTCTTACTCTTGTTAGACCAGGGATACGAGATTCAATGCCTCCGGTCAGTATAGGTTTCAAAAGTTCTTATGTTACATATGTGAAAAATGCATGTACTTCCAAATGTGTGGTGTGAGTAACAACAAACAAATGCATAATGTGTTCTTGTGATTTCCGTGATACATTATCGTACCTTTGCTTGTGTTTGTGGCGTGGCCAGAGACGCTAACCTGATTGCAGACATTTGGAATCCCCTGAAAAAGAAATGGTGTCGATGTAGTGGAAATCGTACGTTGTTAGTGTTCAGTTAAATGAAATCGTCCACTGCAGTTGGGAAATCAGGACATAATCAGCTGGAAAACGCATGTTTGACATTTACTACACTTCAATCATGATGGACCAACGGCCAAATCATCAGCTTTTCACAGTCTGATGACATGATGAATGCAATCCATAAAATCGTATTTTTACGCGAACAATTTCATTCCTCTTTGACTAATATGCAATCTTCGCACGTATTGAGATAGTTATATTCGTCGTAATGATTAAATCCTCTGAAGTTCTCTGAACCGTTTATTGTTACATGACATTAACTTCACAGTAGTAGTGGGCCGTGTGTCATTAGAACAGTTAACCAATCTCTCGAACTACATAGCACATGTATATACGAAATCGTCATTGAAACACCAGGATATATCACGTGTTCCAGACTGGAAGAAATTTAATCTTAGAGCAAATGGCTTTCGATCATGTAATGTTCATGAATGCATTCAAAAGTCCTGGAACATGTTTTAAGGCTGCTGTTTTTTACTCAACTTATGCTTGAACAGCTGAAATTTTCAGCACAAAGGTAGATGCTGTTGTCCCATAAAGTCGATAGATTATTGTGTATTAACTGCATCTCGGCATCGCTCTTTTAGGGTTTGTCTTCTCAACGTCAATTTATACACCAAATAAATAATATATTTCAGTGCCTCACATTTCCCATTTTAACAGCTAACCTATTGTTGCTGAGTGCTACATCTGATGCTTCTCGCATACCTGCCGTTAAGATGCATGAAATGTGTTTCCGTTGAGAGGAGTTGACTGCTACTTTATATGCAGGTCCACACACAGGAGCTGCTCTATTGATCACTTCGTCACTCTAACGAGAGACACTCTACCACCGGCTTCATGCTTCAATCA
>VKKT01008011.1:29110-43274 GCA_008038995.1 Haliotis laevigata | reverse complement strand
GGTAGAAAGTTTGATTACTTACAGCTTCCTGAAGGTAACCAGCATCTTCATGATCTTCTGGTGTCTAGTAAAACAGAAAAACACAAATATAATATAAATAAACAGTGTCACAAATCACCGGATGTATTAAAGATTTACGATACTATTTTAAGTTCGTAAATATGAAATAAATTTAAGATAATATTGTACTGTCATAAAAATATATCTTAATAAATTTACAATTTCACATGTGTCAAACTTCAAATTAGGACATATATTTGGTACTGAATCATAAACCCATAGTAATACTTACATATTTGAGAATGCTTCTGATCAGCAATGGGTATTTGACAAATCGGCTCCTAGCTCCATCCAGAAGGCTCCACAAGTCCAGCTTGCGACTGAAAGGAGACTCCTGGCACCTCTCCAGGAAATCGTCAACAGCCGGGTCAGTCTTCTTCTCGTCCAGGAGTGCTTTACCAAACACCTGGTTGGCACAGAACTCGATGTACGCATCCAGGGACGAAATCTTGAGAATAAGGGAAAAATAAAATTAAAACCATTGCATTTAATCAATTTCAAACAGCGCAAATATTTGTAATGAATTTTCCAAGTGTTCAATAATTTAATGGGTTGGTCAATTTACAGAGATAAAACCATTTGACAAAAATTGTTCTATTCTTACCCATTCCAGAACTTCCCCTCCAATGCCCTGTGTTGTTCCATCAGGTAGCCTATGTTTCTGAAGGCGGGATACTAAATCTGAAAATAAACAAATTCTAATGTAAAAGATTTGTAAGAAAAATAACCTCTACCATATCCTTAAGTGCTGTATAAGGAACAGTTTGATAATTATCACTTTATTATCATGAACATCAATGTGACTCACCTTCATGCACCTGAGGTAGGGACTTGATGGGTCCAAATATCTGCTTGAGTTCTCCTGCAGTCATTAACTGAAGCTTGGCCATTGACTCATTGTAGTTCTGAAAGTAAACAACATTATAAATGAAATTTTTACTGTACAATACACCATGTATCAACAAACCCTCAACCTGACGTCAATATCCAATGGCAACACCTGTTACCACAATCAGCTGTGAAATATACGTCAATACATACCGGTGTTACATATGTTATGATGTATATGACAGGTGGTGTCAATTTCATGAATGATTGTTATCACAATATAATTACAAACAACTGCATACACACTTTCATATATTTCTGACGCTTGTGCTTTTCTATGGTGCAAACATGTTGATAAATATGTGACGTAATTCTTATCGATTCTCACCTTCTGGACATTGTTCAAATCCTCAATAATATCTTGCTCTCCTTGATACAGCTCATAGATGGCCTGGAAGAAATAGAACTTTATTAAACATTTTTTTAAAATTCAGTTGAATACACACTTTAATAAAGTTATGGCTTTCACATTTAAAGCCAGATGTAATATGAACTGGGCAGTCAGTGTAAACAAATTGAACAGATTTTGGATCTTTATTGTTATTACATGGAGCATTATTAGAAAGGTTCACTTAATGGAATTTCAGTAGACTCTGACTTCAGTTTTAAACGAAAACTAAGTCTTTAAATATCAACCAAAAGAAAGGGTGATATGGCTCTAATTCATAAATAAAATCTAATTAGTTTTAAACAACTCATTAGTCAAATAGTCTTTGAATTCAAAGTGCTCTCATCAGAACTGAAGGTCAAAACATTATTTTGCCGTACAACAATAATACTACAATTTATTTCTCAACCACTCATTTTTTTTATTGATTTTAGTTGGTTGGGTTAAAGTATGAATACTAACAAGGAGTCTAGGAGTTTTTTTAAATCCTTAACAAGTCATGTTCTACATATTGAGTTGTAACCCCCACATGTCAGGGCCACTCCTCAGAACTCCTTATATGGTCAATGGCATGTATTTTATTCCAGCCTTGTATCAGTTAGACAAGTTAGAGCCCTTCATTCAGTTAACACACAAGCCACCAGCAAGCATTATTGATTCCTTCAGCCATTGCACACTGAAGTGGGTTTCTATATCTAATACACACTGTCAATAATCATTACCGTCACTAGTGTTGCAGTGGGATAATTCTTCAGGGAATTCAATGTACACGGAAAATTCTCTTTGAACTGCCTACAAGAATCGTGACCAATGATAATGACCCCCACACATATCCAGACTTAGAAGCATTAAAAAACATCAGTTTCAAATTACAACCGGGACAGGATGAATAAACACACTTAATCAAGTTTTCACACCCAGTATGTAATAAGATAACACATAGAGTAATATGATATACATGTACAGCTTTTCTGACTGATTGTGTTTAAAGTATTATTTTTTCAAGTCCAGATTTTAAGGGCTGAAAATTGGATGAAAAAGACAGAGTGAATTTAATCAGTCTAAAAGATATCCTATTCTGACGTAAATGAGATCTGTTGATTGAGTTAGTTCATTAATTTTTCATAAAATCTGGCAAGAATCTAATTTGAATCCTGAAATAGCTCCCTGGAAGCAAGTAACCCAGTTTACAATATCCTTTTCGTGACTTGTACTACAGTTGCTGAGACAACACCAACTGTTTGATACAAAACATGATCAGATTCACTAAATCAAGAAAATCTCTAATAATAACTGAACTATTGAGATAGCAGATTAACAAAATTGGTTTAAGGTACAATGCACAGTGTCCTGATCAATAAATAAAAATAAGTCAGACAGAAATCAATGTTCCAAAATAACCCTGTCGCAGACCATGATCGGTCTATCACAGCCATCAGTCTGCTATTCTGATCAAGAATTGTTATAACTTATTGATAGCCTAAATAAAGCTTCCACTGTCGCCACAGAAACAAGCACAACAAATCATTAAGATTGTTACAACAACCGCAGTTGTGTAAACTTACCATTATTTTTAAAGCAATCAGCTATCTCAATAAATATAAAGATTTTCTCTGATCAACCTAGAAAAGTCAATAGGACAAAGAACAAATCAATGCCTTCAATGACAATACAGGAACGATCAATCAGGGATGGTTACTAAAATGCTATATTCTAAACATGACCATTCCTAACTACATGCAATTACTGGGACAATATAGGTTTAAAAAGGAATATTTTGTTTTAAATAAAAAGTGAGTATTAGATGTGGTCATGATGTAAACAGGCTACTTACAAGGTAAGGAAAGAGTGATCACTTTAAGTTGAAGACACCCACACAACACTGTCCATCAAGCTGACTGATCATTCAACTGACACTCTCTAGAGGGGAATAAGCATCAGATTCTACTTCAGTCAAGCCTTGTGTGGGGGATCTATCACTGCCATTAACTTAACAGGATTGTATTTGCAGTTGTATAAGAGGGTGTTATTGAGAATGGAGTGACCATGGGGAATTTGTATTACCCAGGAGGTACATCCAATTTTTATAGATTTCCGAAAAAAAAGAAAGAAATTAATTTTCTGTTATTTTAAGTTTAACCATGAATTAAATTTTCTGGACTAATTTTAGTGAAAACAGTTTGCAACTGACAAAAATAAAATCTGAGAAAACACTTCAAAATATTCTAATAGTCAAATACCCAAGACAGAAAAAAGTCACTCAGTCAACATAAATATCTCAATAATAGTTTGAATAGTTTTTAATTTGTTGATCAAAATCCAAAATTCCCCAAGTTACCAAATAAAAATATTTTCTTAAAGGTCAAATAAATCATTGTGGTATAATTCCAGTTATATTTTCAACTAACCTCCTGCCTCTTAATGTCCTTGTGAGTGAGGGTATGGTGGTTACCCCCATCAGCCATCATGTCACTCCAAGTCCGTGTGAGACGTCGCTTCGCAGGGGAGGGCTGAGGAGCCTTGTAAGGGGACAGGTTCTGTCTGTTGGGGGTGGGGGGAACCTTGAAACGCTGAAAAACAACAAAATATCTGAATGTCAAAAAGTTATCTTCTTAATTCGATTTCACCAGAAACAAAATCGTTTTAGATTTGAAGTTTCTCATTCAATTGAAATAAAGCGCTGTTTTTTCTCACTTTTTATAGCTTCAATCTAAACTGATGCTTACCTTGCCAGATGTAGATTTGCTTGGAGACAAAAGATTCACGAGTGAAGATACTCTGAGAATAGATCTTCGACTCTTTTTCTGAAAGAAAACAACATCTAATATTAAAATTTGATAAATATGAACAAATAAACGAAACAAACATGAAAAGTTTCGAAAAGTTGTGAGAGAGTATTTTTTAAGTTCAGCATGACACTGACAACGTTTGAATAATTTACCTGTGCACTGCAGTGACAGTTTCCACCTATGACAAATAGAGGCCCAGTGCTGGCACAGTAGAAAGACAGATCAGGCTCAAGATGAGCAGCCATCATTTAAAGCAACCGCTCTCCTACAGTCAGTGTAATAAACTGATCAAGTCATCAGAGACTTGGATGTTTGTTGGGAGATCAACGCAACAACACTACACCAGCCACTACAATATTGATCTGCCGGAACTCCATCGCTATGTGACGAGGCTATGATCACCGGCAACCTCCTACTCACAAATAGACATTTGTAGCGTCTGTGACGTCACATCACGCTTACAACTACGCTCACAGATGAGCAACAGCGCAGATGTAATAAGCATTTTCATGATTGTATCACAGTTTTGAAACAATTTTTGATGTGTTTTCAAGGTTGCCTCATGTGTACGGCCTGCTAGTGGTTGTTTGGCAACGTCCATAATAAGCCATATATAGGATGTTGATGTTCATACAATGGCTCTAGATACAGTACGCTCCCATGATTACAAAATCACAATCAGTGCCATACTGTTTATCCTTTAAAGGCAGGCAAACATGTGTGTATATTTAACTGATCACACACTGCTCGTATCAGTATTGTTAGGACACAATATTAAATAATAACTTGATTTAGACAGTTCATGGGACAAAAACAGGAATCTTAAATTTGAAGCATCTGTTTGCCATTATAGATAGTTATGTTTTATTACTTAGGTTAATGATATTAGTTAGTATAAAACATAAAATTGACTTAAGGTGAATTTCTTAAAATACAAAAAATGATTCAAGCAAAATTTGTTAAATATATGTTGATCTTATTTGAAATGTTCCAGATTTAAATTAATTAGCTGCAATTAGCACAAAGAAGTCATTTAAGGAAATCAATTTCTGATACAACTGATACAATGTACAAACATTTTCAGAAAGGAAAACATTATATTTATATCAGCAGCAAGGAACTGAGTTTGTACAAATATTACATAAAATTTTAAAGTCGTCTAACCTAAAATAACTTTCATGCAATCAACAACCTATTTTCCTGCACCATAATTCCAGGAAGAACAAAGCCTCTTTGACTAGAGACCATCTGCTTGGGCAAACTTGTTAATGGGGCCTAAAAGACCTGGTACTACTTGTACTAAAAATACCAGTATTACAAACACTCAGAACATTCTTATCCAACATTTCTTTGCAATTTGTATGACGTGTACTTGAGAGGAACAAAATGCTTGCATATCAGGAACCCAATTTAAAAACAGATATTAAAAATAGCTCATTTTATCACAAATATAGAGCAAGCAAACACAGGGATGCCGCTGTAAGGAAGGAACATTGACTACGCAGCATCTTAGCTGTGATCTGACGTCATGGCCCTGCATCACAGCTTCATATTCAGATCAATACACAATGCCAGTGATAGCGACACAGCCAGAAAGGAGCACAAGAAGCTGTACGACTTCTGTCATAAACAGCTGACTTCAAAATCAAGATGTGTTTGGTTTGGGAGAGTACACATGAGTCAACAGCTTCAGATCTCGTGTCATCAATTGCCTGAAATAGGTCGTGAACACTGATAGTATGTCGGAGGATCCTATCTCCAGGATTTGGGAGTTCCTGATGTCAAACCAATTAAGCTGTTTTCCCACTGAAATTGTTTATACCACTAACTAGACATTAGTTAGAAACTAATGCAATAACATGTGTCAGCTTATCAAGTTCCACTAAGCTCCAAAACATTTTTATCAATAGGGTGTGTTCTCCCATTGGAGTTTTTTCACACAAATAACTGACACTGTTTATCTTAAACATCTATGAATTAAACTGTAGCTTACCTTTGTCAATGAAATATCCAAGCTTTGTACACTCAA
Organism: Haliotis laevigata; assembly: GCA_008038995.1. Taxonomy (NCBI): domain Eukaryota; kingdom Metazoa; phylum Mollusca; class Gastropoda; order Lepetellida; family Haliotidae; genus Haliotis; species Haliotis laevigata. Next base: position 37,120 of record VKKT01008011.1, on the reverse strand, counting down.
AGCATCATCATCTATCTTCCTCTTCCTCTTTTTCTGAATCAAAGAAAATAAATAACATAAATAATATATTTTTAATAATTTATCTATGAGATAAAACATTACACAATTCTGCTAGCAAGGCTAGGAATGTTTTAGGACTGCCAACTTCACATTGAGCATATTCTAAAACAGAAGAACTTTAATATTTTTTTTATTGAAATACCTTACAATAAGCATTCAAGTATATAAGTACTGATGATGAAATAATGCAACTTACAAAGGGAGGAAGCTCAAACATGGCGGATATTGAGTTCCGTCTGGTACTTCTTTTCTCAGGCATTCTGAAAGACAATTAACATATATTTATTTCTAAAATATGCCAATACATATACAAGTCCCTAATTCTACCTTTTCATCGTGTATATATGAGACACCTACATAACAAATCCCCAAATTAACAAATGTATTGACGGTGCCCTTTTTAACAAGGTTCACAAGACTGAAAATTAGATAATTTTACTTCTGTTTTACCACTACTAAAGTATTATTGATAAAGCCAGGGATCAAGCAGAACCTGAGTATTTATAGCCCTATTTGAATAACAGACACAGACTTCCTTAAAAAGTCTAACATTCTTATTGTCCTCATGATGCTTTAACATTAGAAGGAGGGCAATATCACTGCTAAAATGCATCCCTAAGAAATCCCAAATCGTGCAAATATAGAAAGCACAACAACAAGTCTTTTAATCCGACTAAAAGCATGACTGACTTGATACACTACTGAAACACTCCACATTTTCACAAGATGAGACATCATGACCAGATCACACAGAAGCACATATCACAAGGGGGTATTTCCAACTTACTCTAAAGAGTCAGTGAAATAAAATATTTCAGCCTTGCTGGCCTCACAACATTCAAATTCACAGGTGTCTTGGTTATCCATGTCTTAGTGCAGTTTCTAATGAATCAAAGGCTCCTCACCCACAGCCCCTTATAAAGGTCCCTGGCTAGCCCCAGGTCATGTGATAATGGTTGGATGAGCCAATGAAATTGCACTGCACCCTAGGGACCTTGCCCCCTAGTAATTTCCTGTCCTATTACCAGCTTAGCCAACCCTTTGTTATTTGCAAAGGGTCGAGGATTAAGAAATAAGTGTCAATTTTAAGCATTATTGTGCATGAAGACTTGAAATATTTAACATTTTTGAAAAGAAATAATGTTTTTGTTTGAAAGAAGAAGTGGTCATTAACTCTGAGGGACCCTGGACTCAGAACCAGCATTGATAGAGTGTATTTGAAGGGAAACAAACAATAATACTGTTTCATGTTTTCTGGACATAGAAACATAATATCAAAGATTGGGTTTTGAAGGACTATACTCTAAATTCATTGCTTGCACATCGTGCAGGATTTTCATTTTAACCTATACTTTCATATACACATAATGTATAATATTCAACTCATCAAAAATGGTTTAGTATTTTATATATTTTTTAAAAACTCTAACTGAAATAACTGCTACCTTCCCCCTTGAAAACTCCACAGTGACAAGTCACGAAGTGCATGTGTATTGAATGTTGTTGCCAAATGACAGGTGATGATTATTTGGAGATTTAACATGTGCTTCCCGACATAATGTGTATTTGGCACACGATTGACATGTTGAAAATTACAAGCTCTATTAGATGTAGCATAACACAGACAAAATATAGGGGGTGGCAGTCAAGTGCTAGAATCAACTATATTATGACATGCATACAAGTTAAAAGGTGTTAACCTAGTACCATGAAGTAAACACTGCAACCTTCACGTCTTAACCATGAAATCCCCGAGAAAGATCAACACACAAATTACATAAACACTATGCCCCTGCCTTCAAAGCAGAAATGTTTTTGGAAAGGTGTAAAGTGTCCCTGTTTCAGCCTTTGAGGATATTAATGCTGATTATGCATTTCCAGTTACTTCTTACAGCCTTTCAAGATTTAGTTAAACCTTCTCGCTTCTAGTCCTCCTAACAAAGAGATTAAAGGCGCAATAAAACAATAGAGTTATTGGAAGGGATTAGTGCCAGCTAAACTAGGTAATCAACCATGAGAGGTTCAGTAGCCCTCTACCATAAAAACAAAGGGTGCTAATAGGTCCCCCTGACAGCCACCTATATTGCTGTCTATACACCCGGCTCATACCTGTACTGTGTGGTACTGGACCTGCCAACTTAGAACAAGCCACTGCTGGCCCTATCAAAACACACACCAAACTGCTAATTAGTCTCTTGTTATTTCTATCATGTTTGTATATTATCTGGATTACCACTTCTGAAAAGTTAAATGCTAAACCAACTAATGAGAGTGCTAAAACAACATATTGTATGATTATCTTTAGTAAGAGATATTCTGTCTTTGATAACATTGATTGAGACTTTCATGAGCGCGAGAACTACACAAAACAAAATTTCCAGTAAAACAGACATGTTTAGCATGTTTTGTCACTTTTAGCTTGATTACTGTGTAAAAATCTACATGTAAATGTCGCTCTATGCAATAAACAAGAAGTTGTCATTCATAAAGGTGTATGTTTCATTTGACACATGACACATAACACAGGTATGTGATTACAGGTAAGACAGCTATAATGTAATAAGTAACAAAGATTTTGGTCATAAAATATATGCAGGAATATTAATGACAATTACTACAATAATGGCTAGAACAATGTACATCATTTTAATTCAGTGAGGACTTTGGTGGATTTTTCAAAAGTGTAGATTCCCTTCAACTTATCCTGGAGGACTGAAGAAGATCATTTTTCAAATTTCATTCAGATTTGAACTGGTCTACTGGAATGATACCAATTTTGTCCATGTTTAAGAACTGCTCTTTGCATGGGATTTATTCCCAGTTTCATAGTTCGCGGAATACTGTTTAAGACTAATATACAGTGAGTGAGTGAGTATGATTTTACGCCGCTTTTAGCAATATTCCAGCAATATCACGGTGAGGGAGACCAGAAATAGGCTTCACACATTGTGCCCATGTGGGGATTCGAACCCGGGTCTTCGGCAGGACGAGTGGACGCTTTAACCACTAGGCTACCCCACCGGCCCCATACTAATATACAGAATATATTAGAAAGAAAAAAACCTTATCGATGTGGATTTATCTAGAATTCCAAACAAACAGGCAAATTGAGATAAAAATATTACTTGGTTTACTTAAATTTCAGTAACAGATGTGCATTCACTATATGAAAAAGAAACTTTTGGTCTTATGATCAGTGACAAATACAAGTTACCTCTACAAAGATATAACATTAGTAGTAATAGTAATTAAGACTTACATTCATAACAGACTCATCTTAATTCTAATTAAGACACAAGGATCCTTAGAAACAAACAAGAACATGTTTACATTTCCTCTATAAATTCCCCATCAACTGTTCATGATTTACAGGAAATGTCAATACTAAACAGATATTAGAACTGCATCCCAGTTTTGCGTGACTGGCCATAAGTAAAGGGACTGGTTGCATAATGACATCCCCCCTGGCCACGTTATACTGCTTGTTACATGTGACTGGGGTGGTATCTATGGGTCTCAGCAGGAAATCCTCTCAGTCACAGATATATAGAGGCAGTCTTTGCATCAGATGTAACAGGTGAACACTTGCCTCATTACCACTTCCTTGATACTAACACCCATAGTAACAGGATCTTTCACACAACTTGGGGGAGGTAAGAAGTGGAATGAAGCTGAGATACATACTTAAAATTGTGTATATGTAACTGGACTTGCTGAAGGATGTGGTGCATTAACTGTTGCTCATTTATTGTGATTTTTCCTGGTACCTAAACTAAGACTTAGTCTCATTTACTAACATGAAGATGGTTTAGTTGATTGGTTTGTTGTTTATAATGCTGCACTCAGCAGTATTCCAGTTACATGGTGATGGTCTGTGATCATTGAGTCTGGACCAGACAATCCAATGACAGTTGGGATATGTGGTTAATGTTACTGTGGGCAGATCTAGATAAGGTTCGAAGGTTCTGTTTTTTTATATTTTATTACACTCTTTAGAGTTAATCTCCTATTACCAGTGGTAAAACAGTTCTTGCCACTTGCTGCTACTTTGACATTAGCTGAGATGTCAAAGTAGCCGAGAGCCGCGATGCGGCCGTATACAGTCTAGACATGACCATGACCATGTCTTGACTCTATAGGACCGCATCGCGGCTCTCGGCTACTTTGACATCAGGTGCAATGTGTCTTCCAAAATTTTGTGTTGACAATTGGACATCTCCAAGATATGTAAGTTCTATCTATAGACTGTGCTTAAAATTAAACATGGGACTCAAAACAAGAAATCTATCGTCTAGACCATAGAGATTAGGGTTATGTTTAAAAATGACAGTATTTTCTTCACATTTAGGAACTGCTTTTCCCTTGATACTTCCCATGTAAAATACATATTCACACCATCAATTCGATGAAAGCCTCATTGAAACGTTCTGTGAATCTATGGTTATCTTATTATCAAAATATAAACATACATACATCGCGTTTGATGGAAGTGGTTGAATTGATAACCTGGACAGTGGCCTCTCGGGCAGCCAAACAACAAATTGGTCGGTTAGAACCGGAAGTCTAGAAAACTTCATTGTTATTTTCAAACAAGAAACAGACAGACAAATGTAAAAAATACTGAAACTTGATATGGGGTCAGTTGCACACTGCACACATCGGCAGTACACGTAGCTTAAGCACATACATTCTGGAAAGTGGATAACACGAGCATGTCATCGGTTAGCCGGTTGACAGTCAACACTAAACTTGATCCACGACGTGGGATTGTCACATCAAATCAAGTTATGTCTTTACCTGAACACGTTTTCTTCATCCATGATGTTATATGCTTCACGACTGGTTATCTATTTACACTTTGGCGATCTGATCCAATACTATCGATGTTTAAATACTGTAAATTAAGAAGGTAATCAACGAAACAACTCCAAATCACATCAACAAGGTGCTTTGAATATGGCGGCGAATGCTACAATTTTTGTTTTTTAGCCAATCAGATTGCAGGAAATCGTGTTTACGAGTTACCTCCCTTAGAATGTTTGGCATACCGCACATGACAAGCGAAGTGTCAAATTTCATAGCGGTGCTCCCCGTCATCATGTGAGTTGAATTGATTGACTGTTGTCATCCTCGTTACGCATTAGTGATTGTACGGTACAAGAAGACAAAGGAATGATGAGTAGCCTAGTATTGAAATAGACAGTGTTTGTACGTTTAATGGAGTAGTCGTAACCTTTGTTTTGTCAGGGACTGATCATTTGACACGTGAAACTACAAGATGTTTGTAGAAGATAGTTAGTCGTCTTCATTTCTCGGATCTGATGCAACGGGTGCGGGAAATTTGGTTTAAACAATAATTCCACCTTGCTGCATTTAAAAATATTCTAGTTTATTTTATTAGCGTGTGACCTTAAAAACATTTAATTAAGCAATATGTATAATTTTATTATATATCAAATATGATATGTTCGGCACATAAAACAGGTTTGTTGAAAGAGATAATTATTCTTAATACTGTTCAATAAATAAATATGTCTTTGCTATAATTTGCCTTGTTCCTTTATTCCACGCATCGGAACTAGCGCAGTAATAGGCGTGATGATGATAGTCGTATATAATTGACACTGCCAACAAATAGCAACGAGACAGAAAATTGAAACGAGTTCAGAAATAGTTCGATAATTTTCGCGTACTACACAGATAACCCAGCCGGTGTTTATACAGCTGAACGTCGGCGCTCCGAGAGTAATAAGATAGGTGGGCGTGACAGGATTGCAATAACCCGAGGTGTGAGGACTCCAACTGAACTCCTACACCATGCACCACGTCGTTTACACCTGTCGACAGCGGGTGGGATGCACGATAATTACAAGGCTGCGTAAACCCTTGATGTTGTGTAATGATAAGGTTGCGTAATGTAGGATGGATATAACTGACGATCTGAGGGCTTAGGATATATTCCTAAATACGGACCTCCCGTAGTCCGTCATATATACAGATTTATCCAATACAGCCGATGAAAGTCTATAGTATCTGGCACGTGTGGATTACTGCAGTTCCTGAAAATGGAGTCCCTGGGCTCCTTTTGATTATATTCAATTAAGATAATTTAAATACTGTTTTCCTTTGAAATATTTATTTCAGCAAAGACGTAGATAGAACATATTTACGTCAGTTCCTGAAAATGGAGAAAATCTCTAGGCTCCTTTTATTAATATAACCAGGGAGACTATATATACTATATAGTCTATATGTATATGTTGTAGATTATCCCTGATATAACTTAAGACCCGGTGTTTTGTTTTTTTTGTCGTAAGATATGTTTGTTTTAAAGACTACCTATAGATGTACGTCTGATTTAGCTGTAAACTGTGTAATTCATAATGAACATTGGTCGATAAACACGTTGTTGTCTCATGTGAATACTTGTCCATTACAGACACATGTTTCTAACAGAAATACAATCAGCTGAATGTAAACAAGACAGTTTGACAGTTACATATAATACTGTATAGACATTTAACTAAATACTTCATCATTCAATAAGTGTGAATGGTGTAAAGAGAGATGTTGATTGCATGACAGCAACAATTTTCTGCGAAGTACTGTAACCAGGCATTATCTGTTTTATAGTCCTAAGTTGTAGTTGTAGTTCTACGGATAGCACCAATCATGCCTTGTTTCAAGAGGAGTTTTGTTAGCATTGGTTGTGTCCGCACAGATTGTCAAGTACTGCAGCTTCCTTTAATGTGTTTCAACAGGATGCTGTTGTTTGGTTTATTTCTGTCTGCAGTGTTTCACAACATGGTTGCAATAACATACATGTATCTTTCTGTGCTAATTCTTCTCCATACTTTCATTTATTGCATATCATCAAAACACGGAAAAAGCGCAGATTCATCATTTAAAACATCCGTATATTATATATGTGTTTCTCATCACTAACTTCAACCACCAAGAAAGCGGTCGGCCGAAAAGAAAGCATGCTTTCCAATAACTCTGTGACATATTTGATAAAATTTGAACGTTTATATTACTTGGTAATTGTATTTACGTTTTACGTTTTCTGTCGATCGAGATGTTCTTTGGAACACTATTTTGATAAATCAAGATGAAGAAAGATCAAGCTGACCTGGTATTTTTACGAGTGGGCAAGGGTAAAAGTAGGTTTTCATCACATCGGGGCATAAATTTCCACACGAACGAAAACATTTATCATATCTCGTCAGAATGGAAATTGTTAGCGGCCGGGAGATTGGAAACACAAAAAGAAATATCGACAACCAAAGAATACATTGTTGATTTCTGATGATAAGATATATGTTTTAGCGATATGCCATATATAGCTATGTTCTCTGATATAACTTTAATCGAGATGCACTTGCAATTCATTTTTCAAACCCTTCCAAATATTTGCTGGTTCCAGTCGTCGTGAGACCATGACAAATATACGAACTTTGCGTGTCGTGAGATATATTTTTGAGACGCTTCAAATGATTACCACGTGAAACCATGTTGATATTGGTTGTGTTCATGGAGTATTTGCAGGCGAAAAAAGGTCACCAGTGTTATTTATTGTTAGAGGCATATATGACGTGCAAATTTTAATTTATGGAACTAAAATCGATGTACACAGATTAAGTGCACTTAAACTGAATACGCGATTGAAAACTGTTTTAAATTTTTCAACAAGCCCCGAATTTCCTGTAAATGTCCGTCATTCGTATATCACTACCCATATAGTTAATGCATGTAGTATACAAACATGTATGTATGTGCGCAATGGGTACTCATTCGGATACGAACATGTTGTGTAGCCACGTTTCATGACAGAATATCAAACGCTTCATAGAATGGATCTTTGAAAGAACGTCTAAATAACAGTTAAAACTTTATTTATTTATTTATTTATTTATTTATTTATTTATTTATTTATTTATTTATTTATTT
>VKKT01008010.1:17452-28132 GCA_008038995.1 Haliotis laevigata | reverse complement strand
ATGGTACGATGTTAGCAATTGTTTTCTCAAGCCATGGCAGTGCTAGCAATTGTTGGTTCAATCTAGGGAAGGATGTGAGGAATATAGGGTGTTTTGTAGGGTTGGGTTTGTTTTTTTGTTTTATTTTGTTTTGTTTGTTTTTTGGGGTTTTTTTTGTTTGTTTTGGGTTTGTTTGTTTTTTGTTTTGTTTTTGTTGTTGTTGTTTTGTTTTTTTGCAGCATGCCACCAATTTGTAGCTGACGTATGCTATAATATGAGCAATAATTAAGGTCAACCTTTTACCAGAGAGGGCTCACTATATATGCCCGCTGCAAAATGTCAAATGTGATTGAAGATGTTGTCTTTTTTAAAGCCTGAAAACTCGCATATAGCGACAAACAACCACAGCCTACCATTGGCTTCCCAGTAGCATGTTAAAGCGTTCTGTAGTGTGAGGTCTGGAAGTCAGTTTGATATTGTCACAGTACTTTGTCCAAGTTTACTGCACGTTGTTGTCATTTACCAACGGATCCGTGGGTTCTTTTAAGTGCACAGGGTTGTGTTCTGTACACTAGGGGTTGTGACAACACCGAGAGAGGGTCATGAGAGGCATTTAGAAGATGGTGTTTCACAACGTTTCTTGGCTATTTACCTGACGAAGGGGCAAGGAATAGCCCAGAAACGTTGTGACTTACAGTAAAGAAGAAGTTGTCATCCATAACATTTGCGTGTTACTTGAACACCGAAAGAGTCTGCACACAAAGTTGACTCCAAGGATTTTACACCCAGTCACAGGTGAAAAAGGTGTGATTCTTGCAGTTTGAACCCGTGAAGGGCCGTGTTAGAATGAACCTTCAGTAACCCATGCTTGTCGTAAAAGGCGACTAACGGGACTGGGTGGTCAGGCTGGCTGACYTGGTTGACACATGTCATCGGTTCCCAATTGCACAGATCGATGTTCATGCTCTTGATCACTGGATTGTCTTGGCCAGGCTCGATTATTTACAGACCGCCGCCATATAGCTACAATATTGCTGAGTGCGGCGTAAAACTGAACTCACTCACTCTTGCAGTTTGAGATGTAACGAGAGATTACAGGGAAACGTTAACTCCCCTAACATACCATACTGTAACGATCAGAATATCTTGATCAAATATCAATTCAGTAGATGCTATACTGACATTATTCTTAGTTTAAGAAGTTAGCCATAACAAAGTATACTTGGCTCACTGTAGTTCAAGAGTACGGTTTGTATTCTTTTATAGTTAAAAAAAATTGACAGGAAATCTATAGTAATGTATATTTTACAAAGTGGACTTTTGTCAGCAGGTGGAACAGTCTGCAATATCTCTCCCAGAGTATGTAAACAGCTGACGTATGTACTTGATAAAAAGCATGTCTTTTTTCAACTGGCTCTTTGAAGTATTTCAAGGCAATGTAACGTTTTACATAAATGCAAGTAACGTCATATTGACATTAATTTATAACGAACATTTGCTGAAAGTGAACTGCGATAAAACCTTCTTCTTTCATCTGGTTCGACTAAATCCTTAATTACGTTAATCAACTTTAGGACCTGCACTTTTTTCTGGTATTATGAAACCTGATACTAAATAGGGTTTCATTCCCCTAAACAGTTCCTTTGATGGAAACCTTAACCGCTTATACACATTTGCTCAGATTATTCTGCAAAAATATTGAATAGTGACTGATTTAGCCTCTGTTTCTCTCTTGTATATCACAAAGCAGAATAGTGAGTTACATCATCAGAAGGGACGATGTTTGTTTGCTGTTTAACAAACTCAGCAATATTCCAGCTACGTGGCGGCGGTCTGTAAATAATCGACTCTGAGCCAGACAATCCACTGATCAACAGCATGAGCATCGAACTACGCATTTGGGATACGATGACATGTGTCAACCAAGTCAGCTAGCCTGACCACCCAGTCCCGTTAATTATTACGACAGGTTTGGGCTGCTGAAGACCACTTCTACCCGGATCTTCAGAGCTATGGAATGGAGTGAGTGAGTGAGTTTGATTTTACGCCGCTTTTAGCAACGTTCCAGCAATATCACGGCGGGGGACACCAGAAATNGGCTTCACACATTTTGCCCATGTGGGGAATCGAACCCGGGTCTTCGGCGTGACGAGCGAACGCTTTAACCACTAGGCTACCCCACCGCCCCGCTATGGAATGGATGCTGTTGGCATAAAATGTTAACATATAAAACATAACTAATATTCTGCCATACCAATCGAAAAATAGAATTGTGTGTGTGTGTGTGTGTGTGTGTGTGTGATTGTGTGTGTGTGTGTGTGTGTGTGTGTGTGGAGGGGGGGTACGCGGGTGTGTGTGTGTGCGTATATGTGTGCGCTTCAAGATGCTGTGTGTGTGTTTGTACTTCGAGATGTTGTGTATGCCCTTCAAGATGTTGTGTGTACCATTCGAGTTACCGTATGTGTATGTGTGTGTGCCACATGAAGTGTTGTGTTTACCCTTAGTGGTGTTGTGTGTGTACCTTTTGAGGTGACGTGTGTTCCCTTCGAGGTGTTGTGTGCATCTTGAGGTGTTGTTTGTGTGCCTCTTGAGGTGTTGTGTGTGCTGTGTGCCCTTCAAGGTTTTTGTGTGAGCTGTGTATGCCCTGAGTGATAGTGTGTGCCTTTCAAGGTGCAGTGAGTGAGTGAGTTAATACTTAACGTCACCACGTCAAGGTGCAGTGTGTGTACACTATGAGGTGTTGCGTGTGTGTGTGTGTGTGCCCTTCGAGGTGCTGTGTGCCCCTTGAAGTGTTCTGTATACCCTTAGGTGTACTGAGTATGCAGCTGTTGAGGTGCTGTGTGTGTATGTGTGTATGTCCTTAGTGGTGATGTGTGTACATGTACCCTACGAATTGATGTTGTGTGTCATTCATAGTGTTGTGTGTACCCTACGAGATAATGTTGTGTGCCACTCATAGTGCTGTGAGTGCCTTACGAGGTAATGTTGTGTGCCATTAATAGTGCTGTGTGTGCCTACGAAGTAATGATGTGTGCCATTAATATTGTTGTGTGTAATGTGCGCGTGTTCCCTCTGAGGCGCTGTGTATGCGCTAATGTGTGTCTGTATGTGTGCGTCTGTCTGTATGTGTGCCTGTTTTTGTATCAGTGTTTCGTTCTGCTTTCACCGCACCTTGGGAGTGACGGCTTGCTTCATGTTCAACTGAACGGTTGCACACATAAGTACGCCAGCCTACAAACCAGGAAACGGGCAAGAAACATTACACCGTTAACTTAAATACAGTCTTCCTTCACCAGCCTTTACTGCCTGTTCATGATATGTGTTTTTTTCCGAAGTTGATCATCAGTGTAGATAATGACACGTCTTCCCATCCATTTATCTTGGGCAGCAACGTTTCGGTAAAAACACCTTTGCGTAGTGTGATTGATGACTAACATTCGCAGGTGTAGGTCAAGGTCACGGGCAGATGCGCGTAGGCTTCTACGCTCACGCAAAAGACACGTGCGACCTTGCCCTCTGGGACATACACGCGCTTGACATTGTTATCATGATTTAAACGTAAATCGTCAAAGATTTATCAAACTGGAAAGGGTAATGTTGATCCATCATGCGTATTTCAACACAGATTCCAATGAGCTTCATATTTTATGGTAGATATCCAGGATTTGTTCGAACTTTGGCATACCACGGGAAAAGACGGGAACGACGGACTAAGAGGCGTGGACGGGTGTGACGGTTAGGCGTAAGGGGTGGGGAAGAAGAGGGTTGGACTGACAAACAGACAGAAGGGGAGAAGAGGGAGTGCCGGACACACAGAGGGAATGGGACGGTATTGACGGACGTACAGAGGGAGGGGAAGGAAGTGACCAAAGGACAGAGGGGAGTTGGCCGGAGTGACGGTCGGCGAACGGGAGGGGAAGGAAGTGATGGTCGGACGGAGGGCAGGTGAAGGGAGTCACGGACCAGCGAAGGGGATTGGACGATATTGGCGGTCGGACAGAGGGGAGGGGACAGAAGAGAAGGTGTTGACGGGAGTGGTTGTCGGACAGAGGAGAGGGGATAGCGGGATGGGATTTGCGGTCAAACGGATTTGAGTCACATCGGCAGTATTTCAGCCTTTAGATGACTACAACGTGTTATACAAGACAAATTTTCTAAGAATATAACATCCTGTGGAATGGAGTGACGATTATGCACATGGGGGTGGTAGGACAGACAGAGTGCTGGGGATGGGAGTGACAGAAGGGAGGGCACTGACGTGACTGGCAGACGGACTACAGTAGCCGGAGGAACGGATCGTGGATGGACGGAGCAAAGGAAGGACAAACGATGATGCTAAAATATGCCACAACGACCAAAGGAAACAGAAATATGCCAAGATAAGATTGTCATGACTTTTTGTAATTATATATAACGTACAAATCCCATTTGGATAACAATTAATGACATCGTTAATTAAGTCATTCTCATAAACGAATTCTAATTTCTACTTTTTATTAGCAATCATTACTGCTAACAGCCATTCCAGATGGTCTGGTAAGTATGTCTTCTTCGTGGATCCAGGAAGATACAAAGGGACAGAAATACTTATTGAGAGTTGATTGAGTTCAGTACACAAATGGCAGACGTGAGGACCATGAGAAATCTGTTTTGGAAACTTGAGTATGGTTTTACGCTGCCAGATATGGGCTTCACGTATTGTATACATGCCAGGAATCGTACCAAGATCTTCGGCCAGACAAGCGAACAATTAACAGCAAAGGTTTTCCCATCGCGCCGCTTCTGGGAAAATATAACCACAGCGGTTTGACTAAAAACATTTTATGGTCAAAATACATTTCTATATAATTTAATAAAAATACCATTGAATCACTTTCACGCCGGAACAAATTTATAATGGAGTGCAATAAAAGACTGCATGTATCGTCATTGATTAAGGAATAGATGGCACAATATTCTGGCTCCATGATGCGTGATATCATGGGAACGCACGTGTGCGTTAGAGGGATGGGGGTTGGGTCACATCTCTTTCTTGAATATATTATTTTATAAATTTTAAAATTGTTTCAATTCCAGCCACCCTCCGTCCATCTCTCATAAAAATTCAAACGGACGGTCCCTAATAGTGACAAATGGAAAGTGGAGGCAAAATAACACTAAAGTCTGTACAAGCAATGCGGGTAAATCAAGGGTTATTTGTTTGGTTGTTTAATACAACACTTGGCAATATTCCAGTTATCTGGCGGTGGTCTATGTGAAGTTTATTTCAGTTTGTAGGCCATCGGCCCATGTACAAAAAGCAATATATATGATATTGTGCATAATGGCAATAGGCAGACATTTGTGTTGTCAATATATAGAAGATTGACATTTAAGAGATGATTTGATCATTTTAGCACAATTCAATAAAAGTACCATGTCATTAGAAGTCATTAACTTTATGAATTTACAAGCATTTGTTAAATTATTCCAAAGCGGTAAATAAGTTGTGCGTAGTGTTACATATTTATCACATTCAAATAGGAAGTGGACTTCATCTTCATTTCTATTGCTATAACACATCTTACAAATTACATCTGTGTTCATAGTGTCCCACCATCTTATGTTACATCGTAATGGTAATGCATTGAATCTTAACCAACATAAATATCTTCTTAAGTCTTTTACATTAATTCTTAAAATGTGATTTTCAAGCGGCAATGATGATATAAAGTTTTAAAATGTACAAGACTGGATGAATCCATGATATTGCTACTAATATTTTAATTTGAACAATTAACTAACCTCTGCTTAAATAATCATAACAATAATGACACATTTCAGATGTCTTGGGAAAGCCAAACGTAACCAAATCCATACTCATTTAAGAGCTTACGTATTTTTGAAGTATATAATKATAACATTGTTTGGGATAACGATCATTAGACATTCTTAATAGTTTACACCAAAGTGTAACACATTTAAGATGATAATCTACATTCATATTATATCGTTCACATTCAGCTAATGCTGCATTACTTGATGTATGCTTCCTGACCCTTTACAAAAAGTATTGTGAAATTTATCAACAACACTTCTTTCCTGAAATCCCCACACCTCTGCCCCGGACAGCAGTATTGGTTTTATTTTACAGTCAAAAGCTTAAGGAACACATGAACAGGAATATTTCTAAAATTATGCTGTAATTGTTTTATAACTAATAAGGCTTTCCTGGCTTTTGCCACAAACTTCTTAGTGCAAACACTCCAAGACAGACTAGTAGAAAACATGATGGTGGTCTGTAAATATTCGAGTCTTGACCAGACAATCCAGTGATCAGTAAAACAACAAATTGACAAACAAACATAAAGGGGGCAGGTGCACTGGGACCTAGATATCCAGCCTGGCTCTGACCACTTGACCACTGATGCTCGTTGAATATAATTATCACAGACATTACTGATACTGGTACAACCGATCTCCGATCAGTGTGGAACATTTTCTCTTTTAATGGTTATTGTCTGCGTCACAGATAACTTCCCATTTACCTAGAATACTTAACCTACATTACCTTACCTCTAACTGATATATTTGCATTGATCAATAAAAGGTCAACTTTAAATGTGTAATTCTTATCTGTAACATATATGGGTTTCAATTGTCGCCCACGCTGAAATGGATCTACTTTCATCTCCAGCTGGTAACGTTTGTCTTAGACTATTATTTTGTTCAATGACCAATATTTGTTTTTTTGTACGTCATTTAACGACCACTGCAATATTCCATCTGCATGAAGGGTGGACCAGACAATCCAATGATTGACGTCTTGCGCATCAATCTATGCAATTGGGATACGATTACAAGCATCAATCACCCGATCCCGTTAGTCGCCTCTTACGACTAACGGGATCGGGTGGTCAGGCTCGCTGACTCTCCTAGCACACGCCATCGTGTCCCAGTTGTCCCAGATGCTCATGCTGTTGATAACTGGATTTTCTTGCACAGAATCGATAATTACACACCGCCGCCGGAATGTTCTTAATTGAGGCGTTGAACAACAAACAAACAACTGTTTCAGTAAATATCCACATATACATCTCTATCCTGCTTATTCCATAGACTGGAGAAGCACAGAGGCAAAATCAGTTACTATTCAATATTTCTGCAGAATAATTCAAGTAAATGTTATTTGTTCATCACTATGAGTATAAATCTCCGTCAAAGGAACTGCATCATGGAGCAAGAATATTGTGCCATCTATTCCTTAATCAGTGACGATGCATGTAGTCTTTCACTGCACTCCATTATGACTTTGTTCCGGCGTGAAAGTGATTCAATGGTAGTTTTATTAAATTATATAGAAATGTATTTTGACCATAAAATGTTTTTAGTCAAACCGCTGTGGTTATATTTTCCCAGAAGCGGCGCGATGGGAAAACCTTTGCTGTTAATTGTTCGCTTGTCTGGCCGAAGATCTTGGTAC
This sequence comes from Haliotis laevigata, assembly GCA_008038995.1. NCBI lineage: Eukaryota > Metazoa > Mollusca > Gastropoda > Lepetellida > Haliotidae > Haliotis > Haliotis laevigata. The sequence continues at coordinate 20,691 of VKKT01008010.1, read as the reverse complement.
GATTCCTGGCATGTATACAATACGTGAAGCCCATATCTGGCAGCGTAAAACCATACTCAAGTTTCCAAAACAGATTTCTCATGGTCCTCACGTCTGCCATTTGTGTACTGAACTCAATCAACTCTCAATAAGTATTTCTGTCCCTTTGTATCTTCCTGATCAAGGAAGAAGACATACTTACCAGACCACCTGGAATGGCTGTTAGCAGTAATGTTTGCTAACAAAAAGTAGAAATTAGAATTCGTATTTTGCATCAGGTTTCATAATGCTAGTATAGAAGTGCAGGTCCTAAGCGTCATAAGCTGAATAACGTACTTATTGATTTACTTGTACCAGATGAGGGACGAAAGCCTTTTATCGCACCACATTTTCAACACAAGTTCGTTGTAAATTAATGTCAATAAGCTGTTACTTGCATTTGTGCAAATATCTTACATTGCCTTGAAATACTTCAAAGAGACTTTAAAAAAATACTTAAACACAAAACATGTTGTTTTTTTTACTGCAAAAGAAAATAAACCGTACTTAAATATTTTTGTTTAACTACAGTGGGTCGAATATACTTTGTTATGGCTTACTTACTTTGGAAACGTTTCAAAATAAATTCAGCATTATAATAAAAACTGATGCGCTGGACCCCATTGTTGTCATTTTATACAAATAATTTTTTTCTACATAATTGGGCCACATTCACGATTGTCCGTAGAAGATACAATGCAATGAAGGAACACATAATTCGTGTATGTGACTTGCTGTAGAAACGGCATTGCTGGAAGGCAGGATTGCTACATCAAAAGCACAACTCAATGGATTTTAAAATAAGGCTTACAAAAAGCCGGACCGAATCCGGAACCGAATTTAACAAGAACAACATGAACAACACCTAATGGTCGGTCGATGATGGGAACTAGAAATTATTTCTTTCATGAGATGTTAGCCACTCAGCGGAAAATCAATAGGAATTCAAACTTCCTTTCATCACATTTGATCAAGGCTTTTCCTTTCGTCTTTCTTTCAATGACGCCGACTGGACAAGACAGGTTTGAATGTCCACTGAGACTTAATTATGACACATATGTCAACCGAACCATCTTCTTTCTGATTCTATCACCAGTGCCTTTCAAGTCCATTTTGGTATTCTCTACGAAACACAATAGCCATAACACTGTAAGACATCTGGATGAATACTTGCGTTTCATGTTGTCTATTCGTGACGCTAACAGCAAAAGGGCCCGTGAGTAGGTCACGGCACCTTTGTACCCCCAGTGACAAACAACTTTTCATACCTGTTCCAATGGTCTCATGGTTGTGAGTTGACAGTAAGGAACCGATAATTTTAGCTGGAATAACACAGAACGGTGGCCCAAAAAAGCCATCAAACCTCTTTGACTCTCCAGAAGGTAATTGTCTTGTCTGACGGTTACGACTGTCTACAGTCCGTTTGGCTCAAACGCGGACCGATGAATTGCAATCTAACTCGAAAACTAATAAACATAACATACTCAATGAAACGCTGATCATAATCAAAACATCATACCCACTCTGTGAGGTTTTTGCAGAATTTTGGTCCTTAAAATAATAAAGTTGTTTAACAAACTATCATTAAAATAGTGACACAGTTCACTGTTTGTTACGAGGAAGGAGTGCAGAGAAAGGGACAGCCAGGTGTTCGAGAAGCACGTTCACAGACAAAGTTATTTATTCATTAACCTGTGCTGTGCCGTCTCCATCCGTTCTCGAACGGTGTATGGACGACCAGAAACAATGAATGAGTGAGTGAGTTACGATTTTTAGTCACATGCCGTATTTCAGCCATGTCGTGAGTAAAACAAGTTGTACATGTTACACAAACCTGTCGACAACGAACAGCAAATTTAACAAATAGAATATTACAGAAATAAGTGTACAACTAGCAAGTAATTCTATAACTCAGGGCTCCAGATACTTTTTCATGATCAGGAGTACGTACTCCTTATTTTTCAATATAGGAGTACTGGAAAACAATCAGAGTACTGAGTGGAATATAATGGCGTATCAGTAACCTTGTGTTTCGTTTCATATCTGCACCACAACATTGCTACTCTTGTGTAAACAGGTCAGTACACAATAAAACAATACTTTTCTCAGATAAATACGTCTGTAGGTGATTCTAAGACCGTACACCATTGCTGTGGTGCGTATCTGCTACGTTTTAGTACGTATCGCGCTTATTTTATATCCGTACATACTCCGATACGGCCCTTATCTGGTGCCCTGATATTATTATAACTATTTTACTTTTGAAGACAATATAATATACAAACTGGTGATAGATTGCCTACAACTGAAGGTAGATCACCATACTTAGGACTTACGGTACTTTTGCTTCATGCATGGACCCCAGCCGGGTTGACAAAATCCATTCAGTCGTTGGAGATTGTGCTATTTATCAATGGTCAAAACATATTTATCAAATTTTTTCAAACCATTCTATTTCTTTTTAAAATCAATAGTTAAATGACAACTGACACTAAAAGATCTTTCACTGTTTTCACACAGGTGGTGAAAACGAATGCCATGAGTAACCCTTCGTATACTTTGTTGACAGACTTCGCGGCAGGTAGCTTCCTTGTCTACTTCTTCGCTCGTCTCGCCCCGCCCTTATTCCCGGGTTCGATTCCCGTCATTGGTGCAATGCGTGAAGACCATGCCCAGTGCCCCTAGCCTGGGTGAGTGAGTGAGTTAAACATTTTACTTCCCCAGCCCAGTGAGGGAAATATCCTCAGAGCAGTATACAGATTGAGTGAACAATATATCAACACATTAACAACACAACAAAATAATTTAAACAGAGAAAACGAGTCGCGGTCGATGTTTATTAGACAATAAACCGATTTGTTCTCTATCCACAGTTATATTTCACAAATAAATGTACGTTTAGTGTAATAAAGTTTATTTTTTTCCAAAAACTTTGGAGTCAATGGGTGAGGGTCATTTGTAATCTTGAGTTCAGGTGTTTTCTTTCGTTATAGTTGCCATTAATATTAGCGGACTGGAGCAATGCAAGCCATAAAATAAAGTACATGAAGCAAGCAAGGATGCTATTTAAAACAACGAGCTGGCGCCAGGCCATCATGCCGTCACCCAAAAAGTGTACTTTATCGCAGGATAGCGTCATTGCCTTTCATCTTATAGCGAAGCATTGTAGAATGTGCAATAAACAACGACCAATCACGAGTTGTTTATATTTTACATGAGAT
>VKKT01008004.1:0-16993 GCA_008038995.1 Haliotis laevigata | reverse complement strand
CGTGATATTGCTGGAATATTGCTAAAAGCGGCGTAAAACTAAACTCAGTCAGTCAGTGTAGTCACTCCAGGGTTTATAACAGGGTTTATATTGTGATATCAAATATCATGCATCAAATATGTTTGACATAAACCTCTAATGGGTGGAACATACTTTCTCTTATGCCAAGATTCACAATGTTGATTAAGTGAAAATTTGTTTCCCTGCACAAGAATGTTATCCGTATTGTTGTTTGTGCACTGTAAGGGAAATAACTCTAACTGTATTTTTGCAACCCAGCTTTGCAGTTCTTGGGGCAAAACTTGAAATTTTGTGTAAAAGGGCTCTGAGGTTCGTTTCCCAGAATACTAAGAAGATCTTAACTCCAGTACATTAATACAGACTTACAATGCAAAGATTGTGTGTGGAACAGGCCCGGAATCAGTTAAATCCTCCTTGAGGCCTACACAGTAGACACTGACTGTAACCTGATATGCTTCTTCCAGACACATGACAACAAGGAGCATCTGGCTATGATGGAACGGATTCTTGGATCCCTACCCTACAGAATGGCAAAGAAAACAAAGTAAGTGAAACACTGTTTGTGGCAACAGATCTGTACATTCTAACTTGTGTACATCTGTAAACAGGTCTTCTGTCTTGAAGCATCATCAGAAATGGGTTGATGCTGCTTTTCAAGTAAATATGATTCAGAAGAAAATCTTCCTTAAATCAGTCTTGTTACTTTTTGCTGATGTGTTCAGGGTGTATTAAAATGCTAGATTTCCTAGTTTGTGAAATAAGACCCATTTTGTAGTTATCCTTTTGTCATGGAGAGATCTATAGTCACTGTCAGTGCTCAGTATTTGACTTTTTATGACTATTCTTCCCTTTGAAAAGATGATGAAACTAAAGCATATGCTGATAGGCAGATCTGAAAACCGATTACACCTGTTTGACTGTCAGTAATGTGTTCATTATTTTCTTGGGGGCGGTGGGATAGCCGAGTGGTTAAAGCGTCCACTCGTCATGCCGAAAACCCGGGTTCGATTCCCCACATGAGTACAATGTKTGAAGCCCATTTCTGGTGTCCCCCGCCATGATATTGCTAGAACATTGCTAAAAGTGGCGTAAAAATAACTCTTTCTTTTGAAGCACACATAAATTAGACAGTATCCATGAATGTCTGTACTCTTGTTCACTTTTTACTGCAACAGACTCCTTGATGAAAATCTAGGGAGGCTGTGATTCCCATTTAATTTATCAGGCATATGTTGACGTAGTGAGGGTTCCCTGTAGGGTACAGAGTTGTGACCACATCAGGAGACCAACTTTCTCCATTGTTTTTTCTGCTCCGGTCAACCATTTACAGTCGGTCACAACCACCAAGATAGATAAAAATGGTGGCCATTGCACCAAGCCATTGTCAGTTGCTGTCTCTTAGTCATTCTAACAAACAATCAGGGTTCCATGTGATCATCAGTCCACTAGTCTGAGGAGTGGGATGGGACCACTGTGAACTTCCTCGTAGACTACCATTTTCAACATTACATAGACAACTCTGTAGTTGGGTGAAAGTTATTGTAGCACTATAATCACCATAGGTATGTAAGAACTGTGAGAGTTATGATAATCTTAGTGTTGTAATTACTTTGTGAAACAAGGCCAAGATCGTTTTTGTGGACCAATCATAGTAAAAGTATCTAACCCTGTTTATTCACATCTTGTTTACAACACTGACAAAGAGTAGACATTAATCAACAGTAATTCCAAGATGGGTTATTGACATGCAAATGGTCTTTTTCACTCTTAAGAACAAATTACTTCTGGCACGGTCGCCTTGACTGGGACCCAACCACGTCCGCAGGGCGATATGTTCGCGAGAACTGCAAGCCCCTCTATGTAAGTATCTGGGCATGCAACCTGGACCTACGTATGCATGCCTGGTCTGACGATGTGCTAGGTAGAGTGTTTATCATTGTTGATTGTTGAACAGGAGGAAGGGGACATTTTCTTATCAACAGCACCCAATTCCAGTGGCTATTGTAAAGAAACATACAGATGAAATGTAAACATTTGGCTGAAAACAAACTGATTAAGTATTACAATATATTTTCGGGTTTAATAAATGTACTATCCTTCTTGTATAAAGGCAAAATTCAAATGGAAATTTCGTTTTTGCTGCAGAAACAGACGATGTTTAGGGGACTGTTTGGAATATTGTGTTCAATATTTGAGTTTCTGGTCTTGTTTTATTTGAGCTGTTGATAAGAAACTCCTCCTCCATCCCAAGTGTTCCCAGCATGCCTGGCATTTCCTGTTGTGTGCTGCATGTGTCACACCGCTTGTATTTTCTTTTATTTTTTGAAGAAAGCAAAAGTATTTCTACCATGGTCGATTTGATTGGGAGGAGAAGAGTTCAGCAGGCCGCTATGTTCGAGATAATTGTAAACCACTCAGGGTAAGACTCAGTGATCTTTTAGTTCAAACAGTAGCGAGAATCCACTGCAGTTCACCATCTGGATATCACCCTCTGGATATCACCCTCGTCAAGGTTCTTATAGTATTGCTTGCTTTTGAACTGTGTTAGCTAGAGATGCTGGAAGATGTGCTTGGACAGAACAGTTGTGGGCTGATGATCCTTACAGGGAAGGAACTTCAAAGTGGATGGTGACTGCATGTTGTGGTTTGACTCATGTGACTAGTGTACAATAAAGCTTATTGTGTAGTGTCTGTTGTACATGCCATTGCAAGGATTACATTGCAAGTATCCACGTTGTGACAAGTTTCATTCTGTATGTTCAACAGATTGACAGGCAATTAACACCTTTAGTTTCAGATACTGTCTTTAATCACAGTTTATACTATTTTTTGTGGGGGTGGAAAGAGCAAGAACTGTTGATGTTTGTCATCCAGTATTAACTACTCTGTTCCAACATTCTATGAAGAATTAAAACTTTCCAGGCTAATGATGATTCAGGGTGGACCAGATTGCTGCTGGATTAATAATCAGCTTAGTTGCGCCATGCACCGTTTTGTGATGTGTTACCGTTGACTTGACCTGTCTAGTAGCTGTGAGCCTGTACAGCTGCATATGTCTCCATTATGTGTAGAACATTAGCCCTAGTTGAAGATGGCCTACTCTCCACAGTCTGGAGCATGCAGTTTTTGGCCCAGTTCCCAGCATTATGACATTCCTGACACCCAAACTCAGAGAGTCTAAACACTTGGACAATTGTGTTTTTCACTTGGACCAACTGAGCTGAATTAAGCTATCCAAGGCAATGAGCGAGGCTTTGCAATGGAACTTTTGCAATGAAAATTAAAACACTATCATTGATCTTTTGGAGTTTAGGACACTGTAACTAGTGTCATGGAGACTGTAGTAGGGTAATATGTGGAAAATAAGGCACTGATAATACTGCTGTAAGATACTGAAGTGAGTAGTTTCGCTGTTGTTATTGCTGGTTTGAGAGTGAAACGAATGACAAAGCACTGCATGTTGTGGAGGAGAGGCCATCTTTAACCATGTTGGTTGAACTTTTCAGCTTTCATACACATGCCTGAGTTTGTTTTCAGTTTATACGCTTCACACCACCAGTGTTGATGTTGGCGGCAGCCTGATGTCAGACCGCTGCATGTTGTTACTTGAAGCCAATGTTTGTGTTCATATGCTTACACCACTACGTTCACCCTGGCATGAACACACCGATACATCCCTGCCAGTACAGCCTAATCAGTACATCCCTGCCAGTACACCCTAGTCAGTACATCCCTGCCAGTACACCCCAGTCACTACACCTCTGTATAGTCCACATATGAAGACTGCATTATGCATTATTGGGATGAACTGCTCGCTAATGGATTTCTTCGAACCGCCTTGTTTTGTTACTCAGAAGTATGCTGATATGTCCCAAACATATTTTTTATATGAGCTACATTTCACATGTGAACATGACTAAGCTCTTGAGGGGAAAGTATCAAAGTTTTTTACTACGATTCACACATCATGAAAAGAAAATTTCCCCATTTCTATGAAGTGCTCAGTCTGCATGCACAAATGTTTTATTACGATTTGATCATGTCAGTCTGGTCATTGCTGTTGTCAGTTGACGTTTCGTATTACTGCATGAATCGTTCAAGTTACTAACGTGGCCAAGGATCTCATCCTTGAAGCAGTACTTGGTTCATTGAGCTTGTAAACTCTTATAAGCTTTACCTTTCCTTGATTATTCAGTCAGTAATCACAAATACATGTGTATTACAATGCAGCTGAAGTCCCATCAGCATTTGGAACGGTCTACCCCATGCTGCTCAATTAGTTGTAGACTGCCAGTCTTTATTCTGCTTCTGTTGTGATGTGATTAGTCATTAGATATAGTACCAGTTGAAGCTTGACACATTTTTAGAAATTATGATTTCAATTTTGACAAGACTTAAAATGAAGTTTGCTTATATTTTTGTTTTATTTGCCATCAACTGGAATGAATGAACTTAAAAGGTCTGAAACCCTAGTGAAGTAGATTCTCTTTTGACCCAAGTTTTTAGGGCTCTTACACTTATCAGTAAAAAAATGTAATGTTGTCCGCCATATACAATATAATATTTTCAGCACAAGCAGTAAATTATGCAGAATGTAGACTGGTATTCCCTGCAATACATATTTTAGGAACAGCTTAGAATAGATGTGCACTTAAATGTATTTTTGAAATTTTGTCTTAGATAAGATTTAGTCTCAGACCCTTGCCTAAGTGAGTTACGGCTCCAGCAGGTATTGCAGGGATGTGTTGGTGTGTTGCTCCACCCAGTAGACGAACTCCTTGTTATTGATGTTGTATTTCCTTTCAGCACGGCCTGCGAGATAAAGGCGTAGACGACATCCAACTTTTTGATCTCATCGAAAAGATGTTGGACTATATGCCCGAACAGCGCACCACACTGAAGGAAGCGCTTAAACACCCTTACTTCAAGCCCTACTATCGCGAGGACACCCCACCCTCCCTACTGTCCTCCAAGTGCCCACCCTACGAATCTTGTGATGGTAGTGACACTAACAGCCTGTTAGCTGCTACCCCTTCTTGCATGAAAAAAACAGTCCCTAGCAACTCCCACTCACCATTCTCTGACACTGACGATGCAATGAAGGACCAGGCTACCAGTTTCACGCTGCCATTAGTAAAAGACTCTGGCTTCCATTCCCCTCATACTGAGGAGCAATTGGCTGAGCAGCCAACCGCAATCACTCATCCAGAAGTGATCATGCCAGATATTGAAGTTTCTTTCTCACTGTCCAGTCCTTCTGATCCCAGTTCGCAGACTGCATTGTCTGATGGTCACATAACGACCTCGGACTCATTTGGTACAGATAGTCAAATGCCAGACGGTGAGGACTCTCAGTTTGGTGTGTCTTCAGCTGTTGGGCTGGGTGCGGTCAGTTCCCTTGTGCCAGACCGAAACCCGTCTAATGCAAGTACACCAGATCCTGCCCCAGATCTTTTGCTGAGTTTTCTCACTGATCCTTATCACAAGATGGCAACAATGACTTCAAACGAGAAGCCAGAATCTGACCGTTATTTACCACCTGCTTCTGATCCTCAGCCTCCACCTCCAGAAACGTTTGAGGAGCCAGAAGAGAGGGGAGAGGGGGATGAGGACTCGGAAGCAGAGGAGGAACGTAGGAAAGCTGAAAACGATCCTTGGCTCCGATTAGCCAGATCCCATCCTGAGATAAACACTGATATTGATGAGTCTTGTCTCAATTTGAATGATGATTTCTGTGATCCAAGGTGATTGATGTGGAAGCGTCCATGTCCCATTTCGACCATGAGCACTAGCAAACTGAGTAGGAACAGCAAGCGATAGAAAGGTTGATTGAAAATATGTCTTGTTAGGATTGTATTAAGGTTTCGTGATAGTTGCTCACAGGGCATGATACCCGTTAATTTACAAATGTGCCTTATCAAATTTCATATGTAATTCGCTATGGTTAACTATGGTCATACTCACTGTTGAACTTATCCAAGTTATTGGGCCGTTGATCTGTTCTCTGTTGAAGCTAATTATGTTGATAATTGGGTACTAGTTCCGTCTTGACAGATCCCACAGTTGTTGTATGGACGATATGTCCCAACCACCTTGAGGGCTAGAGACTTACGTGATTTGCTTTGTATTGTGATAAGAATGACATATATATCTCAGTGAAGCTGTGTTGCTACAGTTGACTCCAATTCCAGTGATTAAATGTGCTTTAGTCACTTTTTGTTGATATTCTACAATTTATCATTTGTTTATTATTTGTATATCACTTGTAACAAGTTGTGTGGAATGTATTAGCTAAATATTGTGTTGCTGACTTGCTGTGTTTAAGTTGTGTATATTTATGAAAGACAATATGATTTATTGACTTTGTGCAATAAGGCCATGTACATATGAGAGGATATTGTGACAGTATAGGTATTGATAGGGAAAAGTATTTATTGAGATACCAGACAACATCTTCGTATACTGACATACTCTTTGCATGCTTGCACATGGTTGCTGAATCAATGGAAATACTCGACTTCTGACAACATTTTTAGATTTTAGAGATAAACAATCCTCTGGCCTGCTTGGCCAGCATCTGTTGAACAAAGCTCATCAATATCAGTACATATATCTGTTCATGTGGTCATTCTATGCATGCATATATACTTGGGACACCTACTTTAAAATGTAGCAGGATTGCTGCTATTTCTGCTGGCCACAAACCAAAGGTGCTGCAGTTAATAAAGCTCTGATCAATACATGAAGGCATTGAGAGTGGGCAGTATTGTTGACCTATTCTGTGTGTGACCCTGACTACGCTTCCCTTGACCTACCGGCAACCCATGCTTTTTGTCCCTCATGTTGCGTGTGACCTTGCAATGTGGCTGCTTGTCCTTCAGTGTGTTGTGTAGCCAGTGCTGTCAGTCTAGAAGTTAATTTCTTTCTTAATCTAGCTCTTTATTTTCAGATTTTCTTCCAAGTCCTATTTTTTTTCCTATCACTAGTACTGCAGCTGGTACATCAGTTGCTTGCACACCTCCTGTGTATCAGTACGTCGTCGTCGTCGTCAGAGAGTCATGTATTGACATTGTGTGCTAGCTGTCTCTATGTCTACCACCTAATGTTTCATGTTGAGAAATTCTGTTGTCTTTTGGTTCAGTTGTGTTAAGCACCTCGGAATGTTATTTTTCTTCAAAATTTGCACCGAGTTATGGATATGTGTTTACATGTCTGTTTACATGTGTTTACATGTCATTTAAACTTAACAATGGCAGTAACAGTTTCAATTCATGTCTGTTTGTGCTTCCATCCCACAGAATTTCTCTGCATTGTTCAGATGTAAAGAAAGCAATGATATTGCATGTGCATGTACTCCATTATGACATGTGGCCATCACTAATGACTACTAAACATTATTCCAGCGCTACATTAAGGACCCTGATAACGAGGAGCACAGACAGCTGTTTGACGTCATTGGCAAAATGCTGGAGTACGATCCCAGCAACAGAGTGAATCTCAAACAGTCTCTGCGACATGCGTTCTTCCGCAAATATTATGAAGAGGAATTGTTGAAAGAGCCTGAGAACTCACAAAGTAACGGTGACCGAGAAAGAAGCCATAGTTTGAGCAGGTGATGTGAAAGCCCGCTGCTGGAGACTTGCAGCACAATCTAGATTCGGTTCTCTAATGTTGGGTGGAATGACTGCATTAACTAGGAGTAAACACTGTGTGAAGCTAGGCACATGTCATTGCACGCTAAACCTTCAGTGGTTTCACCACAGTATGCATCCGAGCATTCTTGGCAGTTTGATCGGTTGAAATTCATGTACATCAATGATTCTTACACCAAGCCCAGAACATGACCAGAGTTTTTAAACGTGAGTTCTCATCCATCTAGCTTTATGGTGAAAGATTTGAGAGTGTATTACCAGGGTAGACGCAAGCCACAAATCATTTTTTGTTACACGATTTGACATACGTGTCAAACTGTTATCTGTGTAACCATGGTAACCTATACCAGCCACATGACTTGCATTGCTGGTGCATGATGGGAGTTTGTGATCATTGTTACAACTGGTGCGTGTGTAGTGCATCCTGCTGAATTCTCCATGATAGACTGAATGGAGTGAGATGTGCAATGTGTTTTCTTGTCCACAGCGATGGCAGTACAAGCAAAGACCTTCGACCTGAACAGGCCAGTTAGTTCACTTCCTGTGAATGTTTTATCTATGCAAATCAAGGTTTCAGTCCACAGAATGTGAGCCTGGGGTTTTAGTGGCATGATGTTGGATGGATTTGTACAACATTCGGCCCAAATCAAAACTGTAAATCTGTCCATGTATCAGTTTTCAGTATTGTCACTGTCCAGCATTATAGACGTAGAATCTGATCTGGTGCACAATATTGCTCCAATTGAAATTTCAGATACACAGATTTTAAAAGGATTTGAGTAATATGGATCAGAATTATATCACACCACTCCACCGACATAAGTACAAAGTCCATCAAGTGTGACCCAGTGAGGTATATCTCAGCATGGCCTGCCTAATTCTTTGTCATGACAACCAGTACGCACCGTGTCCCAGTGTGTAGAATCTAGTTCCCAGTACAAGGTGCCATACACCAAACACAATACCCTCAAACTGGCGTCTGTGTCCCAAGATTGGTTTGTTTCTGTGACTAGTTTATGCAAGTGAGGAGTTTTGTCTCACAAGTTTAGAACCCTTCCCCTGCATCTGAGTATGTCTCTGAGTAGGAGCCATTTTGTTCCTTGTACTGCTACTGAGGTTGAGTCCCTCCATCATTACACCATCCAGGAGTGTACTGCACTACCAGGAATGCAGTGGCTGCTATGGGATATCGTCTTTGATGTGGCAGGGGAGATAACTTCTTTATTGCATGTATGTAGGGGAGATAACTTCTTTATTGTATTTGTATGTAAACAGGATGTCATGGTATGCCATGATAAGCATTTGTTAATGTCAAAAACAGAAAACCTTTACTAAAATATTAACAGAATCTTCTAGCCTGTAAGTTAGTCTGTCACCTTATCACCACTCTGAATTAGTTTTAGCACAGTTTCACTGAAGCTGTGCTGAATTGGGCTTCCATGTATCTAGTCAGTGGTGACAACTTTTGTGATTTTCAAACATTTTCTTATGCTTTGCTTGTACTGCGCTGTGTTGTTTGAAATATTCTTGTTGATATCACAGGGCTGGAAATTAAGTGTGGCAAGAAGTAGAAAGAAGAAATCATGACTGCTTCTGACATTTTGTTCATTGTTGGTACCAAGCTAATGGCATTTGAACATCCTAAATACAATAACTTGATAATTTTATTGTTATTTTGGCATTTTTGGATTTTGATGCTACAACAAGGGAAATGCTATTGACTTGCTGATGACAGGGTGTTCTGTTTGAACAGACCATAATTTCTAGCCTTGTACCATGTGGTGGATTGCATGTTCATCAACACTGCCATTGTCAGGGACGTGTGCACTAACGATAATATCTATAATGCTGCATGTAACTGGAGTTTATAGAGCAGATAAATTCATTCAGTCAAATATTCTCAGAAATTTGGTCCATGTTTATAAAAAGCTGGAATACCAATTTCGACATCTGTTTCAACATTCAAACATTACTGTAAATTCGTTTCCAATATGGATATGGAAACCCTGGGAATGAGCAGGGGAATTAACATACAGACATATATATATACAAGCTGTGAGCATGTCATATTGAGCTGTTGTACTTGTCAAACGCTGCAGGTTGGATGTGTTTGTTGACAAAATACCCTATTGAGTATTTCACGTGAGCTATTTACCGGTATGTGACTAGGGGTTTGTTGGGTCCGATGCAACAAGCATCACCTTGTTGGTTTCATGGTGTTATCATTCATATATTTATTATACTAACATTATATCATCGCATAATCATTCAACTGCACATGGAATATTTCAGCCACATACACATTTGCAAGCCAGTTGCATTTCTATGAAAGCAATATAAATAAATATGTTCGTTAAAATTAGAAGAAAAGACTGTCTAAAATATCGTCTGTCTAAAATACCATCTCCGTAGATGTATGAAATTTAGGCCCAATTTGAATCCAGATTAAGGCATTTGCACTTGATTGTTTATGAAGTTGTTCTTGTTTACACATATAAATATATTTAAATCTGAATAAGGAAGATATATCAAGATATGTTTCATTGACCAAATGTAGGATCTCGAATGACCATTGTATATTTGTAGATATGTAAGAGTTTGTATAGAATTATGGTTCTTACTGCCCAGGTTTTAGTTTGTACAGTGTGTAGCTAACAGGGTTTTACAGATCTCTAGGTTGTTGTACGATGTCATATTCTTCTTATCTTATCGAAACATAGAATTCAGATTTTGTATCTGTTATAAAGCAGATACATGAAAAACAGCCCACCAATTGTCTTCTGAAGTAGTTTATGCTTGACATTCTTAGATATGTGCTAACTTATCAGAAAACAATTAAAATTACTCTTGAAGAAACCGGATCCCTTTAAAAAATACCAACAGCTTTATTTTCACTCACTTTATAGCAAGATTCTACATCTGGTGACATTCTAGTCCAGTGTGGTGATAGCTGTGTGCTGTTGTGTATGTCACTGTCGCAGTAAGAACCATCATCACGCCTGTTTCCTCGTGACATGTTTTCAATGGAGTGTTCCTCTCATTGGGGGATTTTGTGCTAGGAATTGATGAACAAATTTGATTGTTGTGAAATTTGTATTGTAAGAACAAGGTGCTATAGAAACTGAAAGTTAATGTAGAATTGTTGGGATATTCGTACTATCCACCCGAAATTTCTTTTGAATTCAAGTACATTTTCAATGTAAATGACTTTACATGTACATTGATGTTGACATGGTTATATTAAACTGCCAAGTAACAATTCAGTGGAAGAATTCTGGAAAATGCTGACACATACTGTCGTTAGACACAGGTTTGCATGTATCAACTTGTGGGTACTGTTCAGCTTTGAACACACAACATACTGCATCTTGCAAGCTTTTTGCTATGCCATCTGTGTTAGTCATTTAAGGATTTTCTACTTGTGTAATGACAACATTTGGGTGTACTGATACCAATCGTCATAAGTGTTATTGCAGTATTACACTGTTGGTCAAGATGACTTCTTATTTAAATATATTTTTGATCTTTTTAGTGATTGTCAGACATGAAACTTCAGATGAAATTACATTGTGACTTTCGGTATCAGTCTAGCTCAGGCTAATATTAGTTCCAGATCATAAAAGTTAATTGCTAGGTTTCCTGCGATATAATCCAAACTTGATTGAATTAAGGCTCACAAATTAAAGTAGAAAAAATATTTACCTCATATAGTATCTTTTGTCTTCGATCTTACAATCAATTGCTTAAGTGTCTATTAATTGTTATATTTCCTTTGCTGACAATTGTCGTGTGATTGTTTTTAAACAGCAATCTCTGACCTAAGTTGTTGGGGCATGGAATCTCGATAGATCCATGTTCGGTCTTCAGGATTTCTCAGTGCAATAATATTAATGTTGATGAACAGCAACCAAAGTCAGGGGATTTGTAAGAGGAAGCTCACTGGTGACTTTTTGGAATATGTTTTCTTTACCGGCAATGTAGTGCTAAAAGAATGGAAGGAATGTTTAGGAAAAAAAGTGCATTCTGATGACTGAGAGCTTCAGTATCTCCCCCTGACTGAGGAGTGCATTAGACTGGCCAGTGATGTATAAGTGTATAATGTGTATAGACGACAGCTGTGTGTTGTGTGAGGAGGTCATTACCATCTCCACCCCTCCCTTCCTTCCTTCCTTCCTTCCTTTCCAAGATGGTAGAGGACAACAGGGTGGGATAAACAGAACTGTCACAATGAATGCCTTGTATGGAAATTAAACATGTTTACAGTATACACCAAGCTTTTGTCTTCTCTGGGTTTACCTTCATTGTGCAAAGCAGTGACCAGTAGTCACCTTCTCTTGGACCTGTCATACTCTGGTGTGAGTGAATGGATGTATTGCAAGCATTAAGCTCTTGGTACATAATCTGCCCAGGAATTCCAGACTGTGATAGAAGTCACTAGTCCAGTGTCTGAAAATGTCCATTGGTCTTGTCCACTGACCTCATAATAGTCCTTACATAAGACTATGGTCTGTTGTAAGATGAATGGAAGTATACAGTCTAAAGGATGGAAAACATTAAATGTAATTCACTGCAACATGCATACTTTTCTTGATAGTATTGTTTTTTTCTAATTCCAAAATTAGAGAAAAGGTCACAGCTAAACGGACACCACACCAGGATTGATGCTCATGCTGTTGGGTCACTGGGTTGTCTGGTCCAGACTCTATTATTTACAGACCGCCACACATAGCTGGAATATTGCTGAGAGCAAAGTAAAACTAAACTCACTCACTAATAATTATTAGAACAGGTTTGAAAAGATGGCTCAAAAAGACAGAATGGATAATAAGGCACTGGTTGGCATAAAATTAAGACATGGAATTAAAGGTCACTGAGAAGCCAGATTTTGTCGTTGTACTTATGAAAATTCTGCCTCCGAGAAGCATTTTGACAGATGCTGCCTGAAACCTTTCTCTGGGAAATACAAAGTTGCAGCCAGTTGTCACTAATAATCTAAGAAGTTTACTATCTTTGATAAGCAAAAAATGCACACCTATGGTTGAAAGTAAGGGGAGATTTGTACTAGCCACAGGATAATGTTAAGGTCTAACACTAAAAATAGTCCATCCCAACATTTTTTAATAAGAACACACCTAAACATGGTATAGCGACAGAAAAAGATCTACTTCCAGCCCCGAGCTACTATGTGATTATTCCTATGTTAACAAATTCACTCACGACAATCAGAACCAAAACACTGTGAAACGAAGTACAACATGAAACGGTTTCAATAGTGCTAATGGCAGCGTCTTTATGAATCAATCACATGTACCAGCATAGTATGTCTACACACTTCATAAGATGCAGTGTGCGTAATCAACTCGAATTTCATCCCCGCAACACCTAACAACATAAACAATACAATAGGGCAGTGTCTGTCTCCAGGAAATGAAGAATGCTGTGAAGAAGAAGAATAGGTTTATTACATGGTCTCTGATGAGAAGGCACCCCATGCGTATTGTGCACATAGTTTGACATGGTACAGTGTACCATTTAATCCAGTTTAGCCAGTTACTTGTACACCTATGAAGGTTAAACCAGGGGATCTTCAACCCATGCTTGTCGCATGAGATGACTAACAGAATCAGGCGGTGAAGCTCGCTGACACATCACTGTATTACAATTGATATCATCACACCACCATAATACAGCTTGAATAGTGCTGACTGCTGCCTTAAACAACAAACAGGAAAAAACATCACAGGATCAACCATTCTCTAACTTGTTTGAAGCTCATTTGGAATTGGTGGGGTAGCCTAGTGGTTGAAGCGTCTCGCGTCACGCTGAAGATCCGGGTTCGATTCACCACATGGGCACAATGTATGAAGACCATTTCTGATGTCCCCCGCCCTGATATTGCTGGAACATTGCTAAAAGCGGTGTAAAATAAAACTCACTCACTCACTCATTTGGGGTTAACCGTTTCTGTCCCTCCAGCCAAGTCTGTCCACCTTATGTCATTCAGGCTGGGCTGAAATCACAGAATGGTATTTGTCAGAAGACAATGGAGATCTGAACACTGGGTAGACCTGGGTGCCATTCAGCGACATAATACCAGTCTTTTGAACCATTATGATGTCATGCTATTGTTGCAGTGGATTCTGAGCCAGGGATCAACTGACAATTTGGGGCGGCATTGCCTTGTGGTTAAAGCGTTTACTCCTCGAGGCAAAAGCGCAGGTTTCAATCCCTACATGGGCACAATGTGTGAAGCCAATTACTGGTTTCCCCATGTGATGTTGCTGGTATATTACTAAAAGCATTGTAAAACCATACTCACTCACTCTCTTCCCATTCCAAACGCACATAAATCTGACGCAGCTTAAAGTCAGTATGTTAGTTTTACATCAGCAAAAACATAGTTCACGTCAAAAATCACTCCGCTGAATACAGACAGAAGAATCTGAACACTTTTCCATTTCATGACTAAGGAAACACGTGGTCACTTTCTAAATGATTGGAAAGAAGCCATGGAAACCGACAACCACAATGCAAGTCCAAGTCAATGGTCGCCCATTCAGCTAACTGTGTTCGCACTCCAACACTACCATGCACTGTGGTACTACCAAAACCAGGGTCTGTGACAATAATAATCTTATTACTCGCCCGTACAGGATGCCAAGTGAAATATTTTTACAGCAATATTACACCTGAGTACAGACTGAAATGTTTAGCAACAGCATACAGCTATCATATACTGTAAGATTTGATCAGTGTTTTTATCATTGTGTGAGACAAGTGAAGATTATTATAGTTGCAGTTTTAGTGTGAAATTAGTTCAGACGGGTAACCATGGTAACAATTGTTGGTCTTCAGCAACCCATGCCTGTCGTAAGAGACTAAGCTCAGGTGGTAAGGCTCCCTAAATTGGTTGACACATGCCCTCGTATCCCAGTTGCATATAACGATGCTCATGATATTGATCACTGGATTGTCTGGTGCAGACGTGATTATTTACAGACTGCCATCATATAGCTGGAAACTTGCAGAATGCTGCTTTTGACAACAAACAAACAATACACAACAAAGCACACATAAAATATAATACACTGAAGAAAGGTCTATATACTTTTTGAAGAATATATATAATATTTCAAATCAGTTTATCAATTGAAAAATTACTAGAGAATGTGTTTATACAGGATTCATAAAGACATACTCACATAGTTTGTAAGCAATTCTAAAAGGAGCATTTTGTCAGACTTAAATTGTACCGTGTCTTAAGGATTTCTGATGGTGGTCTATCATTGTGTTGCCACCTCAAACAAGTGTATATCAATGGGGACCTGTTTTAACCCAGACTCGCTACTGTTGGATATGTGGAATCATTAGATAATCACTTACTTGAAACTAACCTTGAGACCCTCAGTAGGGTCATAATCCGATAACAGAACTGAAGTGAAGAATGTCAGGTGTGATGCAATCATCTGGCCAGTCGCTTGCAAAAACAGCAACACAGAACACTAAATCACAATTTTACTAGTTGAATAAACTTTACCTTTGATCACGTTTATTTTCTTCAAACATCAAATTCCAACAATATAACAAACAGATTCTTAAATTTCTTTGCTTGTATTTAATCAGATCAATTCACTACCAGTAAATGCTAAACAACCATATTGCTTGTGGCTACACCTAATGATGCTTACAAATACTTGTTTCAGCTATAAAACACAGTATTTTGATACTTCCTGATATTTATTTTTAATTTTCACCCCCTAAGCAGCTATTGGCATAACATGACATAACACACTTTGATATTTTGACTAGGTTGTGGTTTCGTTACTTTGTGCATACATTAAATATGAAGATACATATATCATTTGAACATGTAGAACGTCAAAGTATTGTTTTGCTATGAGCTGGCAGCCAGCTGCATCAGGCATAAGGAGCAAAGGGCCCCCAAGAATAATATCATGATACTCTGAGACTGATGCTCTGTTTGTAGACAAACCAACGTTTAGGCAATCCGGACTTAAACATCCCATCTACTGATCTATGACTTCAAGGTCACTACTTTCCAAGCTCATTTCAGAGTCCATCACTCTGACTGCTTCAGTTTCTGCCTCCACATTGACACTGTCTGCCTCCGCCTCCAGTTCACGGTGTTCTTCATCGTACGTATCCATCACTTTCTTGATGAGGCGGCACCGGGCTGCTCCACAGTCACAAGGCACAGGGTGGTCATCCTCATCACTGTAATCATCGTCCATATCCAGAAGCTCAATTGATATGTTGTAGTGGCGTTTGTTAGCTTCATCCTGTGAGAGTTCCACAAGGGTGCTTATCTCATCCCCTGTATCTATGGGGATCTCCTCTGGTAGCATGAATACTGTCTGTTTCCAGTGTGTTAGAGGAGAATTGGGGGATGTACTCAGCACACCACATGCAACAGAACTGTCAAGGGGAGAGAACTCAACATCAAACCAAGATGCAAATCCACGCAATACCCCAGATTTGTCCATCTTCATATCAAGCTTTTGGCTTATCTTTTGCACATCAGTAAGCACAACAGTTTTTAAATTAAGTTCAACAACTTTTTGTGCTGATGCAAGCAGTTCTGTGGACTGTATTTCTGAAATCACAGGTTCCTTTTGGAACTTTTGTGTCACAGATGGAATCACTGAGGAGAAGTCAAACCCATAAACGTTTTTCCAGTACTCCACGTGACTGGAATGATACGAGTCCATATCTGTTGGTGCCACATACAGTGTTGCTCTGGAAGGGGCCATTATGCCATCTGAGGCAAGAAATTTATCTCTTGCATAAATGACAGAATCAAGCATGGCTTCATGTAACAAATAGAAACCCATCCATTCAGATACTAAAACATCCACTTTTGTATTCTCTGGCAGTGACAACTCCTCAACTGGGCAGCTGAACACTTCCACTTTGTCCTCAAACCCATTACACTTCACAATCTCCTTACAGAGTTCCGACATCTTGCTAGCTTCAACTGCATATACTTTCTTAGCTCCAACAGATGCAGCAAACAGACTCAGGACCCCGGTGCCAGCTCCAACATCTAAAACTACCTTATCCTTAAAGTGGGGAGCATTCTCCTCAAAGAACTTCTTGTATGCCTGCGTACGAGGGAAATCCTTCAGCATCAGTTCATGAATGGAGAGATCCTCATAGCTGGCAAAGTAATTCTTCGGTTGACCATTGACAGTGATGCCAGGTAACCCACTGCCTGTCATGTTTCCAGCAGGATCTTCCTGAAACAGCAAAAATATATACATTTCATTGATGTGATATGGAAACATTTTAAGGCAAACAAT
>VKKT01008000.1:26994-38568 GCA_008038995.1 Haliotis laevigata | reverse complement strand
TGTGGGGATTCGAATCCGGGTCTTCGGCGTGACGAGCCAACGCTTTAACCATTAGGCTACCCGACCGCCCCTCGTTTCCACGAGTATATATTGAAATAATATTTTGTTTTAGAGCAGAACTTAAGCATACTTGTGTCTATTTGAAATGGAGATTAACGACGTTAGTTCTTAGAAATTTGTATCGAAGCAAAATCACCGAATTTGTATTTTATTTTGGGACAAGAAATCTGTGCTACCGTGACACAAGTTGTTTTTCGCAGTCAATAGATTGATGTGAAAACTAATAATTTTGCCTTTGATCATAATTCTAAATGTGGTTTCATATCGAACGTAACAGACAATGCTACCCACCTGTACGTTTATTTGGACAGTAGCATTGGAAGACAAACTGGGACGGCCGCCGTCGGTGGCAATAACGGTAAGAACAATAGAGCCCTGCAGGTTTGGTGGAAGGTTCTCGTAGTCCAGAGGTCCAACAGGGGAGATAACTCCACTCGATCCATTTATCGAAAAATTATTGGCAACTGATGTGGAGTCAAAGCTGAAGGTGATTTGGCTGTTGCGATTGTGAGCTTCGTCCGCATCAGTCGCCTAAAGTACACCAGTGTCCATGTTTTAACCCAGCATAGACATTGTTGAAGATCCACATATAATGAATGATACGTGAGAACCACTCAGGCTTACCGGGATCCCAATATATCTGACATATACTCTGAATTAGCTATGTACCCATATTCCTCCGATTTTTCTCATTATGTGTAAACTATTATATATGGGGATATTGTAATATCCTAGGGTGTCATTGTAACATGTTTATGACCCTTCAGATTTTTGCATCTAAACTAATTGTACATTGAGGAAAAGAGGAGAAAGTTGTAATCATATTACGCTCGTTTCCTTAGGATCATGGAAAAGTATATTTGGACCATAAATTTTTGAGATATTAGTTAAGTAAAAGTTAAACAAAAAACACATCCTATCATTTTCTTATGAGGTTTAAACACCCGAACGTGCTTCATCGTAAGGGTACGTGACATGAGCGACCGCTCATAATTTATGGCTGGGGGGTGGGGGGTGGGTGGTCTCCCCATGATTAATGTATGTAAAAGTACTCACTGATACTCTGACTTCGGTAGAGAAATTATTTTGATTTTCTTTGATGTTTCCGATGTACTCGTTGAGTCTGAATTTTGGGCTGTTATCATTGACATCCGACAAGGTGACAGTGAGAGGTACTGTTTGTTTCCGACCGCCTTTGTCTTCAGCTGTGACGGTCATAAAGTACTGGGACTTCACCTCTCTGTCCAGATCAGCAACAACTTTCACTTCGCCAGTGTTATTGTCGATCTCAAACCTGCAAGAAAATGTTTATTGTACCTTCGATTTCTTATGAAGATGGGAAGGAGTTTGTTTTGCTTCAATTTGCATGCATACGCTCATAGGTTGTCCGTCATTTTACTCTTTTGTATCGTTGCAATCATATAACGCTTCACATTGCCGAAGAAACCTGGTAAGACAGCGTTTTATGGCCACAAATATTGACTGAATGTTAGACAATGTTAAAATGCGACTGAGAAACCGCTTTTACAGGGGAACAATGATTTACGATGGGAAAAAGGATATTAGCATCACGTGTGTTCACAATTGCTGGTGTTTTTGAGCTGGTATTTGATGCCAGGAAAGAAAGCTCATTTGGATCCGACTAAATCGAAATAGTCATACAGCGCTGAAACATTGATCAGCTTGACATTGCTTCTGTATCCACCTGTATGTTGCCAAGTGAACACGTATATACACCGTACAAGTTTTCATCGAGAAAAAGTATTATGCATCAAAATGTATAGTTAAAAGTTAAAAGTTTCTTGGATCCAATCCGTTAAAAATAATCAAACAGCAGAAGATACTCCCATTCATTTCTTAATGCTCACTGATAACATTTCTTGGTACAAAGGCGAACATCCTAAGATCTAAAATATAATATGTCCAAATTTTGAGTGCGGGTTTCTAAATTTAATTTTGCTCAACAACTGATTAGGTTAGCTGTGTCCATAATACTTGTTATTAAGACGACTATAGCAATACACTATGGAAGGTAGGGCTGGGACGGGTCCAAATATTCTACCCGGGTACCCCACCCCCTATTACCCTACCCCACCCGGATACCCGTTATGTTAATTCCTGACATCAAAATTGTAAGAAATGGAAATATATTCTTCAGCTCAGAGGCTAATATATCAAGTTTTTCAATATCGTAATCTTGTATTATATTCAAAAGAGGTAACTGTAAATAATGTCTAAATCTTCAAAGACATTACAACCTTTTAATCATGTTAGAATAACGTATCACATTGTATAAACTATTAGTCATATGACTCGGCAAAACGGGTCCGGGTACTGTGACGGGTACCTTTGTCCAACGCATTACCCGTTCCGGTTACACGTCCCAGCCCTAACAGAAGGGTAGAATGGAACTATGAAGGAGTTTTGCTTACTTATTCTCGCTCCCACTTAGCGTGTAAGTTCCCATCGTGTATCTGTCTGAATCCGGATCCGTCGCCTGCAAGAGAATAAATTGTTAATCTAAACATAAGGATGTTGAACTTATTCACAGGCATGCTACGGCGAAGCCTCGTTGATTTACGTTTCCGTAGAGTGTCTACATTTCATCCTTCTTACTATATTTAGAGATTAAAAGTAACAATAATTCAAATACTTTGTTCAGTATTTTTGATAAAGTGTGCCAGTCATTCTGCCATTTTTAAACAAGTTGTTACAAAAGGTATTTCCTGCATAAGCAAGAAATTCAGGCACGAGAGCTATATCCTGTTTCTTACATTCGAAAATCGCACACATTTAGCAGAGAAACGTACACGTGAATTACAATGAGAAAAGTGGTCCGTCATAATCACACCTTACGTCATCATCGTGGTCTAGCTAACCAGAGACCTGGAATTCGATTTCAGTCATACATGTATGTTTAATATCAATTATCTCTTCAGCTTTTCGCAATGTCACGTGTTCTTGCTCCTTCAGAAGATATCTATCTATAACTGTTCACAGGTTCTTGCTTCTGTTAAGGGGTGATGTGGTAGCCTAGAGGTTAACCGTTAGCTCGTGTCCGTGCTGACAGACAACGTTTTCGCAACGTTGTGGGAAAGGTTGAAGATTGGTAACGTCATGACACAAGGTTGTCACACCGTTATTACTACGTCATTTTATATCGTTATGTCACAACGTAATAACAAAGTTGCAAATTTACGTTAAGGAAATGATTTATGCTTTGGGCGCCTCACAACGTTATAACAACGTTTCTTATAACTTGGTGCCACGATAGATTTATTTTGTAAAATCTTTCACTTAGAGACTTCAGAAAACACACGACCAAAACATCCACATTGACGAATAGACATTGAAGTGAATTTCCGTTTGTTTCTTATGTACTGTTCACTTCTGGGAAAACTAATCAACTATGTCGTTAAATACAACGAGAGGACAACGTATAACACGTTAGTATCAAATAACCTAACCTTGTGGAGACGTACAAATGACGTATAATAACGTCAGGCCACAACGTTGTGACAACGTAAATGGGAGTTTATACAATGACGTTGTAACAACGAAAGCATAACGTATAACACGTTAGTATCAAATAACCTAACCTTGTGGAGACGTACAAATGACGTATAATAACGTCAGGCCACAACGTTGTGACAACGTAAATGGGAGTCTATACAATGACGTTATAACAACGAAAGCATAACGTTGTGACAACGTGAAATTGTTAGCTGGGCTGGCCGAAGACCCAGGTTCGATTCCCTACATAGTTACAATGTGTGAAACCCATTTTTGGTGTCACCAGCAGTGATATTGTAGGAATGCTGATAAAAGCGGCGGCGTAAAACTAAACTCACTCACTCACTTCTGTTAATCACTTACGGTTATATTGACAACGCTAGTTTGGATGGTGGTGTTCTCTGGTATGGTGATGCTGTAGGAGGTGTTCAGGAACACCGGGCTGTTGTCATTGGCGTCGAGAATTTGAATGTGGACAGTGGCTGTAGAACTCAACTTAAGAGACGTCCTTGTTTCTCTCGCAATCAGCTGTCAAGAGAAACTTAAACTGTTTAATATCATGTCTTTTAGCGGCATTTAGAAGTTGTTATTGATGACCAAGACATTATATTTATGCTTCTTTATTCTTTCCCACACAACATTTCGGGATCATTACAGATCCCTTCATCAGGTGAAGGTGAAGGTGTTTTAATATCGTCTTGGAAACTGTGGGAGCCATCAAATTCACCTTGATGTAAGTAGGTTTCAACACGGAGTCTCGCGTTAACCGTAGATGTGCCACTGTGATAAACACGTGGTTCAAGTTAGGTCGACTCCATTGGAAAATCCAAATTATGGAGATCAAGTTAACAAGAGCAAATGGTCTTTCTAACATGCCTCTATACGCGGTTTACCTTTATTGTCTATTCAGACACAATGTACTCCAATGTCCTTTAATACTTCACTCAAATCACTGTATATTGGGTCTTTTGCAATGATGTAATGAATGACCTGTAAATACTTCACAATATTTTTATAAGTGCTTCAGATTTTGTGATATGACATATATGCTCAGTGTATCTTACTTATAATATTATAAGATAGTATATGCTTTATAAGTGAAATACGTTTCACAAAAAAGTTGAAGAAACATTCAAAACATGGAGTTTCTTTAAATATTTCAAAATGTGTGTTTTCTTGAATGATTTAACGATAACATTACAATGCTCAACATATCATTTGGATCCTTGAAAACTTTCAGAAATACTGCAAATCAAATATTAAGTTTAATCTTGTGGATTATAAATAGAGATCTACAGATTCACAGAACTTTGAAGGTTCGCCTGTATGATGAATGATGAGTATTCAGTCTCGTGTTCAACAATGTTTTCTAACAAGCTTTCAATTGGCCTCGATGAGTTGATGTTGTTCAGGTAATAATTGTTTTTAAGACTACTTACCTTAATTGTGAAGTTATGATGTTGTTCGTAGTCCAGCCATGTTGAGTTGTGTACTCGGAGGATGACGGATGAGGAAGAACGGACAGTCGTTGGGACAGGGGTAAATACACCAGCTAACTCCCCGTCGACCGTCAGCTGAAACTCACTATTTGTTTCCTGAAAGAGATCGTATGTATGGTATAGATCCTTCGTGTGGACAGTTTCCTTTTTGTGTAATACTATATTTGTTTCAAATATCTAAGGACACCAAGGCTTAAACTTTCGTCTAGATCGTTGTACAGTGTCGCATCATGCCGTATGGTTTGTGTCAATAATGCAAATAGATCGTGTTTCTAGGTTTGTCAGAGACATACACTTGCTGGTGTCGCCTAAAATGTAAATCTTCCAGATTTAATGTTCAACAGCATTAGCAACCATCTACGCAATTGAGATACGATGACATGTGTCAACCAAGTCAGCGACCTGACCACCCGATTCCGGTATCTTATCTTAAAATCTTAACTGATCAATGCATTTACATAGGGCGATATTTCGATTACTCGTTACACTAATTTTAACTTCTGATACACACCCACAAACACAATGTACCAACAACTCACATAATCGGCATCGGACACACTCATATCCGACGGCGTTGTAAAGGTGATTGGAGTGCCTTCAGGCATGTTTTCTAGTACCTCGGCTGAGTAAGTTGTGCTGGAGAATGTTGGAGAGTTGTCGTTGATGTCCATAACTGTTATCGACAGCGTCCCTGAACAAAACACACGGATCCTACCACTTGAACGTATATACCATATTACATTGAATATTATATTATTATATACAACCCTCGCCTGGGTATGTCTATATCACAAAGCAAACGTTAGGTTTTACAAAGTTGTGGCAAGGATTTCAGGAATACACCTGTTATGATACAATTGCACTATGACACTCTTAGTCAGAAATTATTCTTAATGTAGGAAATCTTCTTCAAATTGTTTTTGACTACTCGATAAATTCAAGAAGAAAAGGGTAATATAGCAGATATACTACCAGTGAGCTTAAATACCCATCGAAAATAACATGAAAGGTTTATGGCACTAAATTTGCGATTTCTGGATGCTCTGAGGGGATAACTGGTGTTTACGGGTTTGAAAGTTGTCCTTATTAGTGTTTGCACCTATCCTCTTCTGGTAAACTTTGCCATTTGCTCATGAATATGATCTGTCATTCCCTTATGTTGATCATACGTATTTCACCTGTGCTTCCTAAACCAGGTGTGTTGTGTTACCTGTAGCGGTCTGCCCTGTAGTGTTGGCATTGGTGTCCACTACAACGACGACCAAAGTGATTGCGGTCAGTTTCTCTCTGTCCAACTTATCAATAGTTACCACTTCTCCACTTGACTGACTGATGTTGACAACACTCTGTAAAAAGCCCACCAGTTGAATATATAAGTGTAGTATAACCTTTTTTCAAACAGTCTGAAATACAATGAAATGTGGAATGGGAGTCTGAGCAGCCTTAATACTTGTGAAATACTTGACGAAACTCATGTCGAGTACTCACGATCCTTCGTGCCATTGTTAACGATACAATGTATCACGGTCGGGTAGTCAAGCGGTTATAGGTTGTGACTTGTCACTGGGAGTGAGTGAGTTAAATTTAAAGTCACATCGNGAGACGTACAAATGACGTATAATAACGTCAGGCCACAACGTTGTGACAACGTAAATGGGAGTCTATACAATGACGTTATAACAACGAAAGCATAACGTTGTGACAACGTGAAATTGTTAGCTGGGCTGGCCGAAGACCCAGGTTCGATTCCCTACATAGTTACAATGTGTGAAACCCATTTTTGGTGTCACCAGCAGTGATATTGTAGGAATGCTGATAAAAGCGGCGGCGTAAAACTAAACTCACTCACTCACTTCTGTTAATCACTTACGGTTATATTGACAACGCTAGTTTGGATGGTGGTGTTCTCTGGTATGGTGATGCTGTAGGAGGTGTTCAGGAACACCGGGCTGTTGTCATTGGCGTCGAGAATTTGAATGTGGACAGTGGCTGTAGAACTCAACTTAAGAGACGTCCTTGTTTCTCTCGCAATCAGCTGTCAAGAGAAACTTAAACTGTTTAATATCATGTCTTTTAGCGGCATTTAGAAGTTGTTATTGATGACCAAGACATTATATTTATGCTTCTTTATTCTTTCCCACACAACATTTCGGGATCATTACAGATCCCTTCATCAGGTGAAGGTGAAGGTGTTTTAATATCGTCTTGGAAACTGTGGGAGCCATCAAATTCACCTTGATGTAAGTAGGTTTCAACACGGAGTCTCGCGTTAACCGTAGATGTGCCACTGTGATAAACACGTGGTTCAAGTTAGGTCGACTCCATTGGAAAATCCAAATTATGGAGATCAAGTTAACAAGAGCAAATGGTCTTTCTAACATGCCTCTATACGCGGTTTACCTTTATTGTCTATTCAGACACAATGTACTCCAATGTCCTTTAATACTTCACTCAAATCACTGTATATTGGGTCTTTTGCAATGATGTAATGAATGACCTGTAAATACTTCACAATATTTTTATAAGTGCTTCAGATTTTGTGATATGACATATATGCTCAGTGTATCTTACTTATAATATTATAAGATAGTATATGCTTTATAAGTGAAATACGTTTCACAAAAAAGTTGAAGAAACATTCAAAACATGGAGTTTCTTTAAATATTTCAAAATGTGTGTTTTCTTGAATGATTTAACGATAACATTACAATGCTCAACATATCATTTGGATCCTTGAAAACTTTCAGAAATACTGCAAATCAAATATTAAGTTTAATCTTGTGGATTATAAATAGAGATCTACAGATTCACAGAACTTTGAAGGTTCGCCTGTATGATGAATGATGAGTATTCAGTCTCGTGTTCAACAATGTTTTCTAACAAGCTTTCAATTGGCCTCGATGAGTTGATGTTGTTCAGGTAATAATTGTTTTTAAGACTACTTACCTTAATTGTGAAGTTATGATGTTGTTCGTAGTCCAGCCATGTTGAGTTGTGTACTCGGAGGATGACGGATGAGGAAGAACGGACAGTCGTTGGGACAGGGGTAAATACACCAGCTAACTCCCCGTCGACCGTCAGCTGAAACTCACTATTTGTTTCCTGAAAGAGATCGTATGTATGGTATAGATCCTTCGTGTGGACAGTTTCCTTTTTGTGTAATACTATATTTGTTTCAAATATCTAAGGACACCAAGGCTTAAACTTTCGTCTAGATCGTTGTACAGTGTCGCATCATGCCGTATGGTTTGTGTCAATAATGCAAATAGATCGTGTTTCTAGGTTTGTCAGAGACATACACTTGCTGGTGTCGCCTAAAATGTAAATCTTCCAGATTTAATGTTCAACAGCATTAGCAACCATCTACGCAATTGAGATACGATGACATGTGTCAACCAAGTCAGCGACCTGACCACCCGATTCCGGTATCTTATCTTAAAATCTTAACTGATCAATGCATTTACATAGGGCGATATTTCGATTACTCGTTACACTAATTTTAACTTCTGATACACACCCACAAACACAATGTACCAACAACTCACATAATCGGCATCGGACACACTCATATCCGACGGCGTTGTAAAGGTGATTGGAGTGCCTTCAGGCATGTTTTCTAGTACCTCGGCTGAGTAAGTTGTGCTGGAGAATGTTGGAGAGTTGTCGTTGATGTCCATAACTGTTATCGACAGCGTCCCTGAACAAAACACACGGATCCTACCACTTGAACGTATATACCATATTACATTGAATATTATATTATTATATACAACCCTCGCCTGGGTATGTCTATATCACAAAGCAAACGTTAGGTTTTACAAAGTTGTGGCAAGGATTTCAGGAATACACCTGTTATGATACAATTGCACTATGACACTCTTAGTCAGAAATTATTCTTAATGTAGGAAATCTTCTTCAAATTGTTTTTGACTACTCGATAAATTCAAGAAGAAAAGGGTAATATAGCAGATATACTACCAGTGAGCTTAAATACCCATCGAAAATAACATGAAAGGTTTATGGCACTAAATTTGCGATTTCTGGATGCTCTGAGGGGATAACTGGTGTTTACGGGTTTGAAAGTTGTCCTTATTAGTGTTTGCACCTATCCTCTTCTGGTAAACTTTGCCATTTGCTCATGAATATGATCTGTCATTCCCTTATGTTGATCATACGTATTTCACCTGTGCTTCCTAAACCAGGTGTGTTGTGTTACCTGTAGCGGTCTGCCCTGTAGTGTTGGCATTGGTGTCCACTACAACGACGACCAAAGTGATTGCGGTCAGTTTCTCTCTGTCCAACTTATCAATAGTTACCACTTCTCCACTTGACTGACTGATGTTGACAACACTCTGTAAAAAGCCCACCAGTTGAATATATAAGTGTAGTATAACCTTTTTTCAAACAGTCTGAAATACAATGAAATGTGGAATGGGAGTCTGAGCAGCCTTAATACTTGTGAAATACTTGACGAAACTCATGTCGAGTACTCACGATCCTTCGTGCCATTGTTAACGATACAATGTATCACGGTCGGGTAGTCAAGCGGTTATAGGTTGTGACTTGTCACTGGGAGTGAGTGAGTTAAATTTAAAGTCACATCGGCAGTATGTCAGCCATATCGTGACTATCTGTCGCTGGGGAGATCCGGGTTTGTTCCAAACATCCATCCTCTTTATGGTTTTGTCAACGCGCTGAACAAACGCGGCCATCATGAAAACGCTTGATGTTTGTAGCTCGTCAGACGCTCGCACACTAAATCCTTACCTTCGTGGGATTTTCATCCTACCAAATACATTTAAATGCTACACTACTTATCGGTGAAAAAAGTTCATTTGTCCGATAGCTTTGGGGTATCTATTATGTATAAGTGTATTATAGGAGCTTGTGTATTAAGAACCCCATACAGGCATCTATACTACCCATCAAAAGTTTAGACTCACCAGTGTAAATGTAGCCACTTACTTCAGTCAACTGTTCTAAACTAGATTTTGTAAATTATTTCATACTGTTTAAAGGTACTGATTATATATGAACTTATGTATTGTAAAACAAATGCAACGTTGAAAAAATTATTGTCATGAGTTCAGTAAATGATGAAACTCATTGGTGACTTCTTAACAAAACTTTACACCAAAACGCAGCTGTTCACATGCACGATATTTCATCAGCATAAGGTTTGCAGTTGATTCCCCGAGGTAAGTCGAGAAATTCATCTTCGATATGACCTCATATATATACATAACATATAGTGAGTGCTTTGCCTGTGTCTAAACATTTCATCGGTGGTATATTTATATTTGAATAAAAGCACCAACAACTTTCTTGGTAAGACTTGTGTGTATCATTGTCTTGTTTCTGTTCTAGATATTGCGGCATTACTACTGCATTACTACTACTGATAAAAAAGAATTCATTTTTATATCAGGAATCTCCTTCGCAATTTCAGATGTTATTAAAAAGTCATACGTTGTTTAAAAAACGCCAGTTCGATCTAGAGTTCTGTCAATGTTTTCAAGTATACTCGAGACAAGAGAAAATTACAGCCAGTTATATATTACTTTTTGTATAGAGCTCGGTTTCCGGTCATCGACTACTTAAGAACACAGCATCTTCTAATTCAACACACCTGTAGGTAGGATTTATTGACACTTTTCTGCAGATCGTCTCGTCCATTGCTCCCAGTCCAGTCAATATTGTATGATAGACTAGAATCCTTGTCTTTGTCTGTTGCGTT
This sequence comes from Haliotis laevigata, assembly GCA_008038995.1. Classification (NCBI taxonomy): domain Eukaryota; kingdom Metazoa; phylum Mollusca; class Gastropoda; order Lepetellida; family Haliotidae; genus Haliotis; species Haliotis laevigata. Next base: position 27,759 of record VKKT01008000.1, on the reverse strand, counting down.
GAATGTATATAGCTGCTCAGATGGACCAGTTTCATTCACGCTGGCGAACTGAACATCGCGGGAAAACGTAGGTTTCTCGTCATTGACGTCAAGAATGTTGACTGTTACATTCACAAACGAAGAGAGAACCGGGGACCCTCTGTCCATGGCCTTTACTAGAAGAGTGTATTTTGCGATTGTCTCTCTATCCAAATGACCAGCAACAGTTATCTCCCCTGATGTGCCATTGATTTTAAACGCGTCTGAGGCGCCACTTTCTATGAGGTAGAAGACCTGATTGTTTGGTTTACTTCCGTCAGCATCAGTTGCAGTAACAGTAACGACAGGCGCATCTGGGGATGAAAGAATATATTCGCTCTGTAAGAAGACGTTTATTATATGACCATTTGTTGCTGTAACAGAGTAATGTTTAGTTGAGAAGGACCAAGACAAGACATACACATGATACGTAACACAGACCAGGCACATGCCTCGCAAGAAGAGTGTTTATATGACTAGAGCCGAGAATGTTGTTCGATTGAATTAACGGTGAGAAACGTACGTTAATACAAATATTATGCCATTATCTTTTTAATACGTTATATTTCTAAGGGATTTTTGTAACTGGAGGTGTTCATTAAGTGCCACGTTAATGTTTCAAATGTTAAAGTATAACAAATTTGGAGCTGTAATAGAAAAGGGTTAACAACATCCTTTGCTTTTTGTCTGAACGTAGCATTGGTTGGGGAGTAGAATGGAGGGCGATACTAACACTGCATAAGCAAG
>VKKT01007997.1:59426-71370 GCA_008038995.1 Haliotis laevigata | reverse complement strand
TGGACCACGACTTTCTTACTTCTTTGATCAGTAGTATGCCCCGCCGCATTGAAGCCTGCATTACTGCTCATGGTGACTTGACAAAATACTAACTGTTCATCTGTCTTTGAATCTGGTGTTTTGTTCTGCTAATATTTCACATTTAATACGTGAGTAATGAGTGAGAAACATAAAAAATTTACAATCTATAATTTCTCAATAATTTCTGGTTGTACAGTATATCACGGCGGTTGAGAAAATGTTAACAATTGCGTCTACGCTAGGCAAGCTAGTGCTTGAAATGATGAGCACCACACCTGGTGTACGATTACGTGGACCAACGTGGTCGCTGTTTAACCTTAGGAATGGTATATAGGCATAATTTATCCGAAAATAGTCTCTGCTATTAAATTTACTCTATCTGACTGCAATCTTTAACCTGTACTCATTTTACGGCTTTAAGCAATACATCACCGATTTTGCGAATACCTGTGCAGCAGATGCCAAAGAGAAGTAGATCGATCACTTTTTTAAGATGACAAAGAAAGGATATGCTGGTAACAGACCAACGTCTGTTAATATCAGATTCAAACCTATTTCAGCTGATCCTATATGTGCAGGATCCACTTGAACAAAGCTTTCTTAGCGATAGTGTATGTCAGCCTTTGTTTAAAGTACATCAGGACGTTAAGACTGATTTGTGCAAATGGACGCAAATTACCGTTCCTTTGTCTTGTTGCGTACACATAAACGTTTTGCGATATAATCTGAATATAGTACTTTGAGTATGTCATCAGGCGATAATTGGACGAGTTACATACTTTCACCGGTCGTATAATCTTCATAGTCATCTTGCCAGCTTTCATCAGGCGCAGGTTTTGACGAATGGTAGAATGTCATGTGGCGCTGAAGAGAACCTTGGGGCATTAGTTACCAACCTTTCATGAGGTAGGCCAATCACTAGATGAGTCAGCTGTATTCTCTAACAGGGACACAAGTGGCCAATCAGCTAAAGCTTCGCAATTCGGTGTACAGAGAAGCATCCTTTAACCATGCCTGAAACCTATATTCGTAGGGGTGGATCAACATTACACTACGCACCCCCCAACCCCCCTCTCTCTCTCTCTCTCTCACACACACACACACACACACACAGTCAACGCCTGTTGGGAGGGAGGGAGGAACGGATGTTGGTCGAGGCAGTTATACAAAGATACCTATTGTAGTCGGTGAGCACAAACATAATTTCAATCAGTCGGACCCTCATTGGCACACTATTTTGTGAAAGGCTGAATGTTAGAACAGATTACTGGCGTGGACTAGAAATGTTGTTCATAGAAATTTATAGAAAAGAGTACACCACAGCTTCACCTTAAAACTGCACAGTTCGAACGCAATGAAGGAACGGAAGCAATGTAACGAGTGTTGGTTGGCAACTACGCGATAATAGCGGGACATCCCCAGACAAAGGGGTCCCAATGACCAGTTGTAGCAGGAACAGCCATGTATTAACATTGGATAGGTCCGGTCTTAGATTCAGGAAGGTCTTCTCTAATGATCACACCTGTCTGATAGTTTGATGTATCCTGATATTAGTAACGCATTGACAGTGATACCTTCTTTAAAAGACATTGCCCGCGGAGACATGCAACTTGAGGTGCTGTTAAAAATGCCAGAAATGGGCTTCACACATTGTGCCCATGTGGGGATTCGAAACCGGGTCTTCGGCGTGAGCCAACGCTTTAACCATTAAGTTACCCCACCGCCCCATTTACGCTAAAGAAGGTAATTTGGAAGAGATATTGGCAAATATGAAGCCTTGCCTCTTTAATATCCAAGACCAATGTCAAGTTGGTCAGCACCTTTCTATTGGATGAGACATCGCCCATACCGACGCCATTCGTTAACACCAATAAATCACCGTTTGTCCGTGTGAGGCATGTTGACGAGATGGCACACTTGCTCCAACATATTGTCTGTGGAATTTCTATTAATTGTATCCTCGAACATATTCGCGACCAACACCCACTTGTTCTCCGTGTTTAACTTGCCTTCTCATTGTCATGTCGGAAATACTATGTTATGTTTCGATTCTATGTCCGTGAGAAGGGTAGATATGACTCCCATTTAAGAACCATTCGGTCTCGAAAAACGAGTAAGGTTGCATTATCGATGTTACATGACATTTGAAATTGTGATGTATTGTGTATTGACACATTTGCGACTTTTTAAAATTCTAAAAGTCAAACACCACTCACTTATTCGTCTCCAATAGATGACAAACTAGATTCCATAGCGTAAAAGGCAAAATAAGGAGGGCGTATACACAAGAAAGAAAGTATCGCAACACCTTTCAGAAGAGTAGTAACATATGGCCTTCTTTTATAGCAATTGTAAATACAAGTTTGTGACTTATGTATAAGTGAATTAATTGTGCATCAGGCATTTTATTGAAAAAAACCAAAATAAATATATAACTCGGTGAAAATTTAATGATTTCAAAAGAGGACATGAAATGAGGCATAACGTACATTGACAACAGAATACTTCGAAAAAGCAACAGTAAACGCTATTCAAATGCAGTCCTGGAAATATCATCAAACCTTCAGACCTTTCAGATGTATAAGGCGCTGAATCTGTCTTTGAGGCAGTCTGTTCAACACCTGGAGGAAAGTCTCTGGCGTAAACGACGCCCTATAATGTTCCCAACATTGCCATCTGGACTGAGTTCTTTGTATGATATCTTCCTATTTAGAACCCCAATACGGGAGCTCTGTCACCTGCCAAGTGCACCTTCCTCAGTGACATTAGTTTGTGGCGAGTCACCACCAAACAAAATGAGCAGCCTCACAATCAGCTGTTTGCTGAGGTTGTATGATATGTCCACTTGCACGATATACTTCTGTTTTCAGTTGATTTCCTACGTTTCTGTGAGATTGGTTGCGTCCTTTCAAATACCGTACTTGTAGTATTAATGGATGGCGGGGTATCGGTTCCATCAGGGCAGCATTGTCGCATACAGACGCCCCACGGTTGCATGTCCTTCACGTTATGTGGTCAGGCGGTGAATGTTTCTTATCAACCTACCAGTAGTCGGAGGCTGGCCAACCTGACTGGAAAGTAGTCTCACTGACAATCCAGCGTTGCTCATACTTACTGTCTGCAACCTTTTCGCAGTAGACGGCTGTGGTGTACCACTTTTACTCGCTCTTGTTCTCTGCTTGTGACGATGTTATTATGACCTGAAGAGTTATCCAAACATATAAATGACTGAAGCGTATGGGATGTACCGGCTGTGGCTTGCATTGAGCAGGATTTCTCCGAAATATTACTTATTGTAAAAGGATATTTATCATATATAAGCGCAAATGTCCTTCACACGTTATATTTCATGTTTAATGTGTGTTCCAAATCCTCATCGTGACAAGCGAACAGTTCAACCACTGAATGAACTCACGTCATTGAGCAAGATGAAAGTGAATTTAGTCAGGTGAGATAATTGCTTCCTCAAATTAACTCTATTCAGACATTTTGAGTCTTGTGAGTACAATCGTACAAGATGCATCGCTGCTAAAACTAGTATAACAAAGAAGATCACAATATTATACATGATTATCTTTTGTTTGTTCACACATGTTTTCTGTACCTGAATAATCGGAACTGGTGTGATGAGCCATGTTTTTACAGTTCCTTGACATATTTTCTTGACACAAGTACTGCTGATCATTTTACATAAGCAGTTTAAACATACATGCCTCTCCCATGATGTACCGTGCTCCTCAGAAAACGGAATAAACATGTGGTTGATGTGAAGAAGTAACACATACTTACATCTAATATGTGATATAAAAGCAGGACAACAGTGGATGCTTGTCCAACATCAACACATTCGACAGCAAACGAAACTGTCAAGAGATGTTACCTTCCGTCATTGGCGTCAAAATCTGTCTGACACGATGTTCTCCGTGGTGTAGTGGAAGAGCGGAAGGTCGATGGTCCGAACAATTACTGCGTAATAAATGATATAACATTTTGTGATCCTGTCCTGCGCGTGTCAGAAAGGGGAAAAACAAGGACTGGTAGGTTGTTAGTGAGTATACTGTGGCTCAGAGACCAGGAGTATCGAGCTCGAAATTGTGGATCCGACAGAATGCTGCTTGAACACGGGTTACAAGTGGTTTAGCATTGTCGTACCGAGCGATGACGTCAGCGTAGTTCAGAAAACAATGTGCGGCTGTGACATTTTATAATAGCGTTTTGCCGTCAACTCGCCTGTTTGTTAAAAACACTATGCTTGGGTTGATGTGCGAGAATGCCGCCCACACCGGTATGCAAAACGTTGAGGGTAGCAAAGCGTCCATGTCGACATTGCTAGCTTTGTTTAACCCTAATTCACCTGGTCGCTGAAGCAACCAACTCCGAATCTCAGATTAGGTCATACTCAGTATGCCCTCGTGAAGAAACAGCACCACTAACAGGCCGACAGCTGTTCTCGTGGTCCCAATCACCCAAAGATGTTTTCGATCCAGGGATTCTCATGTGGTGTTACTTGTTTGTATTGTCAGGTTTCGGTTGTCAATTTTGATGCGTTTTGATGAAACAAGATGCGAGGTATAGGAACATACAACATGATCGTTAGTAAACGAAAATGGAGGCGAAGAAATACCCGCTGATGTCGGGATTCATCGTGATACATCGTAAGATGCTGTTTGTGTTACATAATCTCTACATACAATGTCAACGAATATGCCTGACGATATTGCTAGTATTTCAATATGTGTTTACCTGTAGCTACGCATTTTATGGCAAGAGACAGTTTAAGAAAGTCTTTTTCGTATATTGTAAAAACGTTTTATCCATGTGAATAAATGGATTATAAATGAAAATAGATATACAGAGGATACGAAACGCCATGCATTCCACTCTTTCAGTCCATTCAGTTAGACCTGATTGGGTCTTACAGTGTGGACGAAATTTTGGTACTGGTTACGAAAAGTGCTCTGAACATTCCGGTGTGCTTCCCACTAAGAAAACTGCAATGCCGCAAATATCACAGAATTAATGGGATCTGTATGTATCAGGCGTCGTGCACATTGCTGGGAATACCTTAGTTTTTGTCTACCTTGTATCTCCGTGTTAATCATTGCCGTATTTGTGAGTCTCTAGACAGTAATGTGTCGATGAATCCGTGCACTTTCGCGTCCATTAATTCGACCAGTGTCAAACAGTGTCAAACAGAAACCCCGGCACGTCAGAGTGACGAATCACCAACGTGACAAAACACCAACGTGACGCAGGTTTTGAAAGTTGTGGCATTAGTATGTTGGTTTTCTTACAACTAGTGTACTTGCTTCATATATACTCATGAGAAGTAATTAAGCACTACTTAAATCCAACGCCGATTGAAAACAGTATGGTCCAAACAAGCGATCATATCCTTGCTTATTGGAATGGACAAGCAAAACACACAGTATAACAGAAGCTAAGGGGTCAATATTCACGTTCTTCGTTGGCGCCAAGCACATTGGGTTCACATTCCATAATTGTGGTATGTGAAATACAGTTTTCTGAACTGATTTAACAGACGACAGTAAAGAAAATATTTCATGACATGGCAAGAGGTGCACTTTCAGTCAGAAGGCAAACAGTAATCGTCCATTCAAAAGTATAAAACTATCTGGTTCAGTTCCCCTTCATTTCATGTTCTTCGCTATTTGACCTTTTACAACGGAAAGAATCTGTTTCGACTGATATTCGAGATTGGTTAATATATTCTGGTGGTGTTTTATATTTAGAGATTCATAGTCGGAGTATACTTAATTATATACTTATTTATTGACAACGACAATGTGACTTTTCCAATTGGCCTAGATATTAGACCGTCACTTCCACAAATTCATTTCCTTGAGTCAGGCTAGATAAAGAACATACTCTCGCACACAATAGCTGTGCTACATCCTTACTTAATTTAAAAGAAGCGTTTATCTTCGTCTGCCTACGCAGCTGTTATTTATGATGTTCCGCCTACATTTGAAGACTCGTTTTCAGCCTATTTGTCAAGACGCATGTGGACATCATACTGAAACTTGATCTTCTATTGTGTTAGATATTCGATACGAGTCTTTTTGTGGTTGCTAAACCGAAACCTTTGCTCGTTTGTGACAGCCTAATACGAAACGGTTTACTTCCTCCACGCAGTGACATGACGGATGTCTGTTCGTATTGTTTTTGTGTTGAAGTATCGGAAGCCCTTTAACAAAATATTTGTATTGAATTTAGTGAGTGAGTTTAGTTTTACTCTATTTTACTTGAGTTTTACAATATTCAAGCTATAAGACGGCAGTCTGTAAATAATCGAGTCCGCACTACACAATCCAGTGATCAACAGCAATTGGGAATCGATAACATGTGTCAACCAAGTCAGCGATCCTGACCACCCGATCCCGTTAGTCGCCTCTTACGACAAGCATGGGTTACTGAAGATCAATATTCTAACCCGGATCTTCACGGGTTATTTGTATTGAAAATGACGACAGGGCATTACATGTCATAAAAGGTATATACAGTCTTTGCTTAATACCTGAGTTACTAATAAATCACGATTAAACATTACTCATTTATGCGCTGTCAACATTATGAACAATTACTCTTATCACGTAAATAGTAATTTTTGCGGTGATAGATAAGTGTGTTAAATGGAGCAATAGATTTAACGTTTTTGCATGGTCATTAAGATCTTTGCTATAAGCAGTTTCCACACACAATATCCGATCACATCACAGGTATCTGTATGTCATATACTCAAACACACACACACACACATACACACACACACATGGTTGAGTATTATGACATTGATAAAAAATTAGTCTCACTGGTTGTCTTGACAATGAGAAATGCACACTGAACGTCATAAGATGAAAATCCTAGTTAATTAACGCCATACCACGTTATTACGATGACAGATGTTTTGATCATATCGTTTTTAGAAAATATATTGGAAACGCAAATGATCTATGCTTGATAAACATCATCCAAGATATGCAAAATTTCACAGGGCTATGCAGAATGGTACAGTTCTCGTCTTCTAGGATCAATATTCAGCTTAAGTTTATATATTATCCCAAAACAGAACGCGCAGGCGCCTTGTATTTTTAAAATCTATTAATTACATACTGTGTTCAAACAATCGTCAAAATATGTAACAAAGGTGTTGATAACATGATTTTACGCAATTGCACAAGCAGAAACTTGACTGAAAATGTTGACTTTGATGAGATTTCTTACAAGGTTAAAAAAACGCATCTCCACAAGGCAACAGAAATCACCTTCACATGAAATTTTGCAGCAAAGAGCATGCATTGTCTGGCTATAAAAATTCTGATTACCTTTGGAAATCGGCATTCGTTTTGAAGCAGTTTCAAGGTCGAATTACTACGCCACGTCTTGACGCTGCCACACTGAACATCGCCATTGAAAGAATGCACACTGGAGATTACCAATCTTCTGTTACCAGGCGTCTGAATGTTATAAGTCCGAGCACGATATCACAGCTTGCAGCTCGCTACAACCAAACAGGTATTACAAATGACCGTCCCCGTACCTGCAGACCTTGAGTGACCACTGCAGCCCAAGATCGGTACATCCGGGTACTAAATTTGCTGCGTGATCGTACTGCCACGGGTGAGAGCACAGCAGCCAGGGTGCCTGGATTTCGGCGGATATCCGGTCAAACTGTACGGAACAGATTGAGGGAGATTGGACTGAGAGTCAGGAGACTCGACGTTGGGCCTGTGCTACGTCGTCACTATCGCGCTCAACTATATAAAATTATCCACTTGGTTGTCTAGACATTTCCTTCTTCTAAACTGATGTAAAAATTCATGTACTAAAGTCTAATTGTGGACGAGATATACATGTTTGAAAATACAACAGGTTTCTGGGTTATGCGTTTCCGTTTTTGAATAGTACATTACCTAAGTTCTATGTCCATTTAGTATAGACATATTTAGTTTCAGTCAATCCAAAATAGCTGAGTTATAAACACAATGATACATTCCAAATGATCACATTTCAACTTCAACACGCACAGATTCATCACGATGTTGCCTCATATGGATATTAACTTTAAATAAACATAGCGTGTTATTCACTCTTAACTTTAGCTCTTCCTGACGGGAACCGTAAGTTCCGGTTCTAGAAAGAAACGTAAAGATTATTAAAGGATATTTACATTTTATGCATAATAACTCGAAACACGGCATTGTATCATTTTAGATCAAACTTTCTTTCTGTAATTTCACCTTGCTCAAAATCTTGTGTCACTGGTTGTGTATCAAAAGCCCGTTTCTGTTGCTGATAATATATAACACTGAATACTATGTTTGGGATTAAACAGTGAATCGTTATCATCATGGTGCCAAATGTTTCAGCCCATGGCCAAATAGCATGTATGGTAGTAATGATTCATCAGCACAGTTATGGACGGTACTGCCTTTGAAGCCCGTTAATGGACCAGGGTGTGTGATGCTATTGTTATCTATGACAAATAACATCTATGAAAAGCAGTACGACTACAGTTACCGCCGCCAAATAGCTGGAATATTGCTGAGTGTGGCGTAAAACTTAACTCATTCACTTCCTCACTTCCAGTTAGAATAAAATGATATCATGGGTTAATGTACAGACATATATTGGTACTAACTTCGGGCCTAAAACTAACGGTAACTTAGGTTAACGGTATTTACATTGCTAGTTTCAGAAACCTCCTGGAGAAAGAAAGCGCTCGTCGACAATAAATGCATCCATGATGGTCTCTTCCCCCCCTTTGAAAATTTCTTGATCCGCCTATGTTCCCTCAAAAATATATATCATGCATGAAACTGACTGACAGAACCGTAGACACCAAGAAAAGTTTCAGCACGCAACAATCAGCATATTTGGACTTCTTCGGATGCAAGGAACACTTTCTTTTTTGAATGGACATCAGTTTGGGGAACGGGAGTGATTTACTGCCCTCAACAGGTCACATTTTGAAAAGGAAATTACTGGAATCAAATGTTTCAAATGGGTATTTTTGATAATCTCTAAAACAGCTTTATAATAGTAAGAAATATCTGCTAAAACATGTATACATATGGTAAATAAGCCTAGGAGGAAACAAAACGGATATTGGAGAAAGAAAACTGCTTAGAAGGAAGTCAACCTTTTTCCTATCATGGTAGGATCATAAATCACGCCCAGTCGTTTTTGCACAAACATTAAGAAGACGCAGGGGAAGGCATCTGTTTGTTATGTTGATATAGTTTCCTTGTGTGGAATAAGATGCATTTGGTATATCTATTTCCCTTACCGTTGGATGTTTTGCTGATGAGTCGTAAAATATATTCCAATATGAAGACTGTGTCAATGTAATGCACATATAAATGAATACATACAAAGCCTTCCTATTATAATCCAATTAGCCAAGTTATTGTTCTAATAGTAAGCCACCTGCGCCAAGGTAAGTGTGATGGGAAACAGATAACCAGTGTGGACGTTAGGTAGCATTCCAAAGACATCCCCAGTGTATGTTGTGACATCACTGCAGTGATTTATACAGGTCCCAGATAGATTGAGTTTTTGGAAAATATTGCGAAAAGTACATTGGTTACATTATCGGAAATACTGTGACCTATGTCGTAAATCAGGCCTACCAAACAAACCTTTCCCACTGTGCATTAATCGTGGAAATTGCAACATAAACATAATACCTCGCTACTGAAACAGTGAAAACGGCATTTTTTTTTATATCGCTAAAACTGGATAAACAAAGAAGAGCCTGCAACTTTGATTTTGCGCATGTACCCTTGGAAGAGGAAGTCTCGACCGCATGTTGACATTTTCCAGCTTGGACAAAAGTTACATTCCCTTTTTAAAGTATTTCTGTTGTGTTATTTGGCATTTATCATCATCATACTTGTGTGCACACTTGTTAAGTTTACTTTCCATTGGTATGAAAAGATTGACAGCAATTATTTCGACATATTCAATACTTTTTCTACGCAAGGCCATTCAAGGTTGCTCGGAAATTTGAAAGAAGCGCGGATCGTAATGCGCATGCGCAGTAGAGGTAAAAAAAAGTTCGCTGATAAAAATGTGGGTTTTTCTGCACAGTGGGAAAGTTGTCTTTGGTAGGACTGTAAATGGGCGACACACATTATCGAGTTGTCAGGTTCGCTGACCTGGTTGATACATGTCATCTTCAGGTATCGATGCTCATGATGTCAATCACTGGATTGTCTGGTCCAGAGTTGAAAATTTCACAGACCCCTGTTATATAGCTTACCTCGATGAGTGTGGGGTTAAACAGCGAACGCAACAAAATTATTATGAATATTCATGTTGGAGGAAAAGAGATCAATAAACATAAATAGTCAAGAATATAGGGATAGTACGTTTTGCTTAACATGATCTTTGGAAACTTCAACATCGGTGTTTTTAGGATTAACTTGATCAGCTATATAAAGGCTTCATGTCAGTCATAGGTTCACATTCAGAAGTAAAAAACGACGTTCGGATTATATGAATTTATATATAGTAACTGGAGTGAACAGTAGCCAATTCGAGTATATCGAATGTGACACTTTATGGATATGACTACCATCACCCAATTCCTGCTGAATCGAATTCACAGGGCAATCAATTAATCATCCACTCACACTCACTTAACATGTCACTTTTATCCAAACAATATGCATTGTTAGTTATTCGATACAAATCAACAATTACACAGTTAATATAATATTAGCATGGTCTTCAAGCTTGTACGTTATCAGCAACTGGGAAAACTTTAGAAGCTCGTCTGTCTGGAATACTGAAAGTTGTATATTGGCATCCTCGCATACACTCTCCAGGGTTAAAGCTCAGAAGATATTTTGTGAAACGCGATTGTATTTTCTTATGGCTGTCATAAACAACTGTGATGTTGTGAAATAGCGGAATAAACTTCACAAAGCAATTGCTCAGTAAGAAATGCCGAGAAACGCCAGCATTACAAGTACCGTTTTATTTGCAAAGTTTCGTCCACCAGTTCATCATGCTTTGATATATACTGCCTTGAGTGTTGAGTATAATTGATCAGTAATGTAATTGCAGATAACTATGGTCAGAGTTGAGTCTGGACTTTTTTTGGTATTTTAAAATATTTTTATTTATTTCAGTGGAGCATATACACAATTTTATAAGTGTGGCACAATGGAGTGGAACTGCTGGTATAATATACAATATAGACAATACATACATAAAATACATTGTATAATAAATACAATGGTGTGTATCTGCTGGTATAATATACAGTATAATATGGCATAATAACTACAATGGATTGGAGTATGGCATAGTAGATACAATCAGAAGCCCATAGTACACCCGCAGGGGCAGGCATTAGTCTGGAATTAGTTGCTTTTGGGGGGTTTAGTCAACTTGTTGTCTATTATCAACCTTAAATAAAAAGTAGCACCTAGACTGATTGTGGAAGGTGTTTCTGTGTTTTTAACACTTGGTTCGTATTAGTAAATACCTGTGAAGTCGATTCACTTTGTGAAAGAAATCTCTGTCAAAACAGCTAGTTTTACATTCCGACTGTTTTATTTGTTAATAAATCACAGATAATGATGATACCAACTGTTCGCGAAAGGATGATGACATTCACCAGACGAAAACAGGGGGAACATTTGTGAAAGAAAAATAGGCACTTAGGTATTAGGTATTTAAACAACTTATGAGGAAGAGTCGTTGTAGTGAGTGAGTGAGTGAATGAGTTAAGATTTTAAGTCACATCGGCAATATTTCAGCCATATCGTGACTAAAGCAAGTTCTAAATATATCAACAATTTAAGTGAAATTATAAAATTCTGTCAATAAAGGACAGTAAAATAACTAGATTATCACAGATAAAGATATAAAACTAGTAACAAAATCTAAA
>VKKT01007995.1:0-12364 GCA_008038995.1 Haliotis laevigata | reverse complement strand
CATGCCTGTAACCCATGAAGTTTGCAGCTGGAGTCGTGCACTCCCTGACTTTGTATACTAGTAACTATATTTTCTTACTTTGAACATTTGTAACTCTTTGTTGCCAAAATGTAACCAGCCCTAACATGGAGTTGTGTACTCCCTGTCTTTGTATACCTATCTGAAATGAATAAAAATATTTTTAGAAAAAATAAAAAAAATTACATGCAATAAAACCGTATATTGGTTACACCTACTTGGGTTGTCAGTCCAGATTTGAAGAGGTCATCATGCGAAGATGTATTGGCCACTCACGAATACCTATTGAAAGGTGATGATCCTCCGTTTTGCATCTCTTGTAATGAAAGAATCACGGTCAAGCATGATCTGCTTGACTGTGTTGAATATGCCATCAAAAGGGATAACTATTTCAAATCACGAACTATGAAGGATCGTTTTAATAATATAAGTTCTCTTTTAATTATTGCATTTTTAAAAGAATTAGATTTGTTAAATGATTTGCAAATAGATAAATATATTATTATTGGAAGTTTAGATTAGTAACTGAGATTGTTAGTGGCTGTACTCTCAAAAGGGGTTGAAGTACTGTACAATTATTGTCTCCCTGTGAGGGTACGTTAGTCCCAAAACATTCAAAGTCAATTTGAATCTATCTAACCTTTTTAAACGTAGAATATGTGCAATGTGTCTAAAATGTTAACGGCTGGAGGGATGGTGTAAATCCAGCTAGGGTCCATTGCGGACGCAAATGTACTGTAAGTCCACATGGTCCCTTGTATGGTGATCTACCTTCAGTTGTTTTCAATCTACAGCCTGTGTTTACATTGTCTTGTCATTTCTAATTAACATGTTTTAGATGTAATTACTAGTTTTAAATGGATATCTGTGTAGTATGTTTTTACTATGTAAATAGTAGTTTTACTGTTCTTCGTCAACAGGTTTAAATTTCTAATTTTATTGATATATGACCTATTCATTAATTGCTCTCGTTACTATATGGCTGATATACTGCCGATGTGACGTTAAGTATCAACTCCCTCACATATATGATCATAAGCAGATGGCACTTTATCGGTATGCCAAACTCCGGTATTTCCTTTAAAGGAATTGGTGGAAAAAATGAGGCCCTAGCGAAGAATACTCTGGTCCTATGTACGCCAATACCTTCTTCGTGTAAATGATGGACGCTTGTGAGGTTGGAGACAGGAAAATACACCATTTGCAGCTAAAGGCATTCGACCAACTGTTGGTTTTGGTGATGTCTGTAAACGTCACTTGGTGACAGTACGTAGGAATTTGACGGCAGATCAGTACATACAGAAAGTGTCTGGTCCAGTTGCTGTCCTCCATTTTGATAGTCATTGTCTTGCTACAAAACTTGAATTTATGGATGACAACGCTTGGCCAAGAATAATGTCTGCCATTGTCAACATGAAGTTCAAGATTTCTTCGATAATGTGTGTAAATAGAAACAATGACAAGACGTTTCATCAACATTGAAATGGCCAGTAGAATGTCAAAATGACCACATCAGTAAATATGCCATGTTTACATGTGTCAGGAATTATCTATCACCAACTGGTCCATGTGTGAATGTTCCGGGGAGAGAAGTTATTGTCATCAGAAGATCGTATTATGGTTTTAGGCCTATCGCGCCCAGGTCAACCTGCAACCTCATCTGTTTACCCGCACTTGCTGCTACATCGAGCAAGTACGTTTTTCTAACTTGCCACACACAGTCAGTCAGATTGGGATATTATGTCTTTTCTAGCTTTATTTCCTACAGTTCGAAAATGTGCCTGGTCAATGAGATACTGTCTCATGGTCATTGCACTTCTTGATCATCATGCTCTTTGGCTTCTGTGTGTATCTGCATTACATGTTGTCCATCATCGATGATGAATTTCTTGGACATTACTTGTTTGATATCAGATGCAACGCAACAGCATTGTGAAAGTTCACCCAATGCCAGCATCATATAAACTATTAGTTGCATTTTGGGTAGGAAAGTTTGGTTATCATATCTTATTTCCATTTTCAGGAAACAGAAAGCTTCATCAATTTGCCGTCATTACTTATTATTGGATGTGGGGATTGAGGTCTGGAGTGTGTGAGAACGGGTTTATGCCAGTTTCAGCATTGACACTGAACATCCACGGCGGTGGGCAAAATAAATGTATACAAAGTGTATCCATGTGGGGAATCGAACTCGGGTCTTCGGCATGATGAGCGAACACTTTAACCACAAAGCTATCTTCCTTCAGTATAGAATCCATACCTAGCCTGCTTTGATTTTTATAAGGTGCTACCGAATTGATCAGGTAGTCACAACATCGATCATTTGATTATCTGTCACAAAGTCAAATGGGACCCCTGACGATAAATGTTAGAATTGGTCTTTAGCAGCCCATGTTCCTTGTAAGAATCAAGTAATATGACCAGGTAGTCAGGCATTGCTTTGTTATCTCCAGACCTGCATATTTGCAGACAGCCCACACATAGCTGGGCAACAACAATAAATCAATAAACAATAAATCAAACAAGAATACACTTCTTTCTTAAATCTCAAAGCATCTGAATAAAATATTGAATATTTTTTTTCAAACTAAGACTTATGTCTTCACATTTAGCTTTAATCTTTGAATATTCATTAGCCTTCAAATATCAGCTCGTTTTATATTCAAATCACTGCAATGTACAACCACATAAAGATACACAATGGTATCTTGAAATATTTATGTTTGATATCTCTTTGATACAAAATGTTTTGCACAACGTCCACGCTCCTCAAATGGTAAGGTACATCGTAAAACCTAATCAAGGTACCATGTCCAGTGTGCTTACAATGTGTTGTATCTTATTTGATTTTTGCCTATCAACTCAACCAACGTCTGTAACCTGGAAGATTGAGTCATACGGCCCTGACAAAGGTGGAGTTGTGTATGGAGCAGGCGATGACGAATGGCAGTGTGAAGCGAATGGCCTTTCCATATCCTGTGTTCTTGTTATGGACAAATCTAGAGACGGTACGTCAATAGGTCATACATCAAGAGATGATACATCAGGACAAAGCATATCGGACGTTTTACAGACGTGTTCATGCAACTTTCCAGGACGTGCTCAACCCAACGACGAAATCCTCTTTGCAAAATCGCGCGATGATATATTGTATTATCTCAACAATGACACAAACACATTTACAGAAATGTACACATTACCAGATACACTCGAATGGGTAATAGATTCTGAGTCCTGCTGGCTATTTACGTCTGTATGCGCTGACAGAGAAACTGAAGAAGATGACTGTAAAGGTTTCAGTCTCAATCAACGCTGTCTCGGTAGTGGACGAGTTATAAAAACACTTCTGGAGTCGTATGTAGAACCACATTTCATCCACTATGATAAAACAACTAAATATCTATATTACACTCAAGAAGGACAAGTACAAGCCTTCAGTATCACCGAATCGAAGACGACTGTGATTGCTTCAAGCATTGGTTCTGATTATTGTACCGGAGATACGGAATCAAATGTCATTATGTGCTTTTCAAACTATAATAATGACACCGCTGATTTCCACTGGTGTACGTTCAGAGTGGCAAAATACAGTAAATCAGAACTGTTGTCCCACAAGAAGAATTTCACAATGGATCTGGGAGGTTCTTATAATTATATAGAAACTGTTTGTATTGTGACGGACATGATAATATACTGGAGTGACATTGATGTAGACTTTATGGCCTACAACATGACATCCGACACACAACGTTCACTGAATATCTGTTCCAATGAACAGAATGAGGATTATGACCCCTCTGTTGGAGCGTATGGTTCACAAGTCTATTTTGAGTGTATGGACGAAAAGCAAGAACATAATGGACATGTTCTTCTTTTCTACGATAATCACCTTCAGCACTTTCACAATATATATCTTCGCCTTGAGCTGTGGGTGAAACATGGGTAGGAATCTTCTTCAATTCAGGTATAAACGTAGCATTCACACTCTCTTATCGAAACATGATTATATCTATAATGTAATTACATCTATAATGCACTTGTTATTGTGTAACACTCCTACCACTCTTTGTCCAGTCTTGGCATTGTGGTGATGGGTTGTTTAAACCCGGTCGAGCGAACATTAATTATCAACCACTCTTAATTATGGTGGTCGCTGTGATTTTATTGACTTCCTCAGATGAACTGAGGAGATACGTGAAGGGCGAGCTGGCTAAGGCGCCAGGCTAGTGATCCAGCGAGCTTGAGGTGCCGGAATCGAACCCACCGGTCACCGGGTGTAAGAAACCGTGGAGTCAACTTTGTGTGCAGACTGTTTAAGTGTTGTCACACCCCTTAGTGCACAACCCTGTGGACTTAAAAGAACCCACGAATCCGTTGGTATATGACCAGATGGTTGCCACATGAATTCGTACAAACACCTTGTTGCGGGTACAGCAACATGCAATAAACCTGGACAAAGTACTGTGACTATGTGTCCAAGTCCACCCAGCTGTGAATGGGTACCTCGTAATGATTTGAAAGCCACACCAACTCGGTGCGTCTAGTGGCTGCAAGGGTTGTATGATCCCCAGGGAGTTGAGATTGCTAATAGGACGAGCCGTTGAGATTGACATCCAATGATCGAGGGAAAAACAAAGCGCCTTTGAGCAGTTGAGCTGGATATCGGCGCTATACAAATAAATGTCTGTCTGTCTGTCTGTATGTACATAGAATATAATCTCAACGAGACTTGACAATTTGTGTTTACCTGAAATATGTGCCATAGTATTTTGCTTATGTTGCGTTCAGTCTTACTTACATGTGGTCTATAGGAAGTCGGAGAGAGTGAGGTGGGGAGGGATAGGTGTGGGAGTATATGCTACGTGATTGTTAAAACTCCAATTCAAATTCTGCCTTTGGAATTGATTTTCTAGCTTGATGCAGAAAAAAAGTATACATGAATTTCAGTATTTATGATTCATAAGGATCAAAATTTGTTTAATGAATAGTTAAAACAAAAACGTGTATGCATCTGTGCCTTATGTGTAATGACATGGTTTGTGTCTTGTGTCACTTTCGCTTTTTACTTTCTGAACTAAAATTTTAAGTGAATAGGAAATGTATCCAGAAATATAGACAGTCACAGTTTATTTTAAAATAAAAGGTCAACTGCACAGATAGCCCCTCCGTTGTCTATGACATCTAACCAGTGGAGTATTTCAAAAGGGCACTTTCAGTTCGTTCGCGTTCAGATTGCTTTCTGTTTCTTGTTGGCATGAGAAAACAGTTTTTTTAAGTAACCATGGTAATTCATTAAAGGACATCCCGCACGCAGCAGATGCCGCACGTGCAGCAAACGCTTACACTCAGTCACATGCATTTGACAGGTACGCGTGGAGACTGGAGCAGCTCGGTGAGATTGTTGGTATTATGTGTTGTTCTATTGACACTTTCACACAGAAGTTTGATGATAATATTCATAATTGCATCATCTTTAATCTGCTTGCTTGACCTATTCAGACATTGTTTTTCTCCTACTGATACTCGACACACTCATACACATAACACTCACAGACCAAAGCACGAACGAACACTACTCAAGGGATTTGGCAAAGAATGTGAAATTTTGAAACGCAGAAAGTATACACTTCTCGAAAGATGCAGAGTGAAGGAGCTGGACCCTATGTTAAATAAATGGGGAAAAAGCTTGTGGTATACGTTCGTTCACATTTCTATGTACTTTGAACCACTTTCCGATGTCATTTTCCTCCTCCACACATAGAAGTATCGAACAGTCTACCTGTAGAAAGCAATCTTGTGCCATTGTGTTGCTGGCAATCACGGTAGAATAAATCTACAACCTTTGGAAGGCCTACCTACGGTTAGGACCGTCGTTGCTAAGCCAAACAATGATGGCGGCCGAGCTTTCCAATGGGGTGTGGACTGGGTTTATTCTGACCGACCAATCTAAATGTAGCTGTAATATTCGGCGACAACTTTATGGAGTGGCTCTGCCATGAATTCCTTGAAGTGGATAAAGGAGTATTGGACATCACATTCTCGGGTTTCGAAGCTATAATCTATTAACGTATCCATGAGGCGTTGTAACCGTTCGGTGCCCACGAGACCTAAACTATCATACAGCCTGGTGAATTTCCCTCGACTTATGACTCGACGCAGGGCGGCATAAATATCGAGGTCACTGACGTCCACCCCACACGTCTGAACAACCGTTTCTGGATCAATCTCCACATGTTGATAATGAGATACATAAGACGAATCTTTAATAAGAAGGGGGCAACACCTTGTTGCGATAGACGATCATCATAGTATCATACTCCGTCTTGCAACTTTTGTAAACAAAATCATCTCCATGCGCTCTGTAAAAATGTAATCCAAATCGTCGTTTTGTACTCATGGCCACATTAACACGATATGGTTGTGGATAGATATATGTGTATACAGGATCTTATGATCATAGTTGTATAAGCTCTATTGTCACAACGTCCAGAAATGAGTGACTGAGTTAAAGTTTATAGTCACAGCGGCAGTACAGCAGCCATATCGTGATTAAAATAGTTACAAATTCATGGTAAATGCACACAGTTTAAAAACCTGACAACGAAGGGCAGTATATCACCAAACGAACCAACTAGTACATCACAGTATCACGAATTGAAATTAGCATCTATCTCTAACATAGGATTTCAAATTAGGACAATACAATATATAGCGAAGAACTGAGAAGGGACCGTGGGACTTACAGTGCCGCTGCTACCTGCATGGACCCTAGCTGGATTTATGCCATCACTTCATTTGCTGGGGACTGTAGGAATATTTAGCCATAATTCACAAAACTATACTGAACCGCAAAAGAAACGTTACCTCGATAGAGTTTTTATTTTAAAGCACACACGTTAATTTGCTCTAATTAACAATCAAAACGGAAGATTGAGTTCAAACTTGACAATTATGGTTAACACATGTTCTAGAATCACATTTAGAGTTCACAAAGACAAAATCACCAAACAATCTTACCATTAAGATACCTGAACGACAGTATCGTGTGTGGGTTCCATGGGCATCGATGACGGCGATGCATCGCCTGTACCTAGAACGGAGGATCATCACCTTTTGATAAGTATTCAGGTGTGTATCTTGTATCTTGCCACATCGGCACATGATGACTTATGTTATGAGAGTGTGATTTTGTTAATTAAAACGTCACATTGAACAACGTTTCATTATTATTGGTCACAGAGGTTTAAAGCGCTGAGTGTGAATTGAAATCGCATCTAGCTTAGGTTCCCTTATGTTATTCCTGCTGTTGAGAACGTGGGCTGAGGATCTGTGATAAGAGTTACCTGCCCTTTTGTTGATGTTTATTCATATTTTGCAATACACATCTGCATATATAGTTCATAAGACAATAAGTTTATTCACATAATATACAAAAGTAAATATGATATCAATCGCACAAGAGTGAATCTCTAAGTTTCCATGCAGTTATTTTACACTATCTGGATTGACAATTGACACGAGCATATTAAAACTATGAATAGTGGAATTTGAATAGAATGTATGTGGTAAATACAAATATCTTAGATTTTGATAACATATACATACAAACATAAAATGAAATTAATTTTAAGTTAAAGTTCAATACATAATCTATTCGATCTGGGTTGATTAATATATCGACCGGATTCCATTTTGAGGCGGTTGTGAAGAACATCTGAATTGCGCGAGGGCCGATTGAAATTTACAAATCTTTTATGTAAAATTCAACACTATATGAGATTTTGAAACAGGAATACAGTGAATTTTTAGGATGATTCACAAGCCATTTGTGCCATTCTTGTTCATAACTTGCTCTTTGTCTAAACGTACAAATTGTGATATAAATTTATCAACATTATATAAATTTTGCTGTTGTTCCCACATAGAGCCAAATCCGTAAGAGTATTTGTTTTACCATTTGCAATGTCTGAAACTAATATATTATACCATTTCTTTACAAATCTATAATCAGACATATTTTTAAACCAATATTACACCAATAGGATATTTACACCAGTATTTAACAACTTTTTTATATATACATGTGTGCATTGGATAACGGCAACAGTCTCCCCTGACTACATGGTTCGAAGTGGATTGTTTGACATTTAAAAATCCGATTACAACAAAACGTACAGTTTTGACGTCTTTAAATTGATCATATCACAATATTTCAGTTCCATACAAACGAATTTGACTAATAATGGTATCGAATATATTGTTATGAGAATGTGTTTTTTGTAATTTGTAATATCATTGATTAAGTCACAGTTATTTTATGGGTCACAAAGTTTGAATTTTTGAGTGTGGGTTTTGATTTCCGGGTCTTGTAACGTCTTTTGTTTACGATGGCTTTCGTGAACGTTCTGAGAGAATAATGATGGAGCCTAGCTTTGCTAGAATGCTCGAGAACTGTGTAAGAGCTATATAAAGGCTGGTCGTTGCATTGTGCGACGGGACTTATTAAATGACTGGATTTATACACATCTGTCTACCATCGTCAAGCTTATCTACATTCAAGACTGACCGTGACTATATTCAACTGTTGTCATTGTAAACAACCTTCAATCAGTATATCTCTTCTCAGTGTAAATGTCAAGACTCTGATGAGTTAATATTTTAGATTTGTGACTCAATTGCATTGTACTAGATATCTGTATTGTCATTCATTGTAGCTTGCTCATTGTTTGTTCGATATATTATTGAATATTTTAGGCTCATCTGTGTTTAATTTCGCTGGGCTAGTTCAAAAGGGACTTTTAAACCTTTTGTCACGGCAATTTATTAACCGTAACAATATTAAAAAATAAATCAAAGGGAAATGGAATTAAGATGTAAAGAGATTTTAGAATACCATGTGGCCATTTGTAGCTTGCAAAGCAGCGTTACTCACATGGAAAGTCCAAGATACAGAAAGCGTAAATAAATACCCCGAAATTTGAAATATGAAACAGTTTCCAAAATAATTCAATGAAATGCCATTTTCATACTTTGATAATTTACAACGATTTGCAAATACAACAACACATAGCTGACGACTTTCACTAAAAGTTTCTTAAATATTTATACGTTTTTGTAAACCTGGTACAGAGTCTGCAAAAAGTACAATATCATCAGCAAAAAGTAATGATAGCATCTCTACAACAGGGTGCAGCCCTGTGACAATCATGTCTCTAATCTAGTTAAGACTTGCTTCATCTCACTCCGGAACATTGGCAATATCCGTCAGTACCTGACAACTGAAACAGCAACAACTCTTGATCTATCCCAGATTTGACTATTGCGACTGTCTGTTGGCCGGTGCAACCAAGTCTCAGATACGAAAGATACAAGGAGTACAGAATGTAGCAGCCCGCGTTGTGACAAGATCACGGACGAATGGTCATATCACTCCTATTCTATACTTTCTACACTGGTTGACTGTGGATTTCTAAATTCAGTTTAAACTTCTCTGCCTTGTCTTCCGCCGTCTGTCTGGAACTGCCCCTACATATTCACCCAGTCTTCTTTCTCTGTACAAGCCTTCTCGTTCACTCCGTTCACAAGATAAAAATCTGCTTGTTGGCCCTAAAAGAAGAACAGTGTAGTATGGAAACAGATCCTTTGTCTTTGCAGCACCCGTGGCTTGGAACAAACTTCCACAGAATCTTAGGGACAGTACTGACTTTGTCACATTCAAATCCCAGTTAAAAACACATTTGTTCAGGACAGCCTTTTGAAATATCATTGTGTAATTTGGTACATTCTAGCTGCGCTTTGAGCACGGATACCAGCGCATTACAATATGTTATGATGATGATATGGTGATGATGCTGTAAGCCAGCGTAACATGCGGATTCAATTTCCAAAGCTAATTCATTGATAAAAATGAGAACAATAGCGGGCTTAAAACACACCTTGTCGTAAACCATGTGGGCAGTTTAACAACTGAGAAAGAGAAATGTCACGCATCTCTCCCTTAACACACTTACAGATAACTTCAGTTAAAGCTTTACGCATCTTAGGTGAAACGCCGTTATAGTTGAGAATGGCCCATGGTTTATCCCTTTTAACAAAATCAAAAGCCTTTTTGAAATCTATATACGACGAGTATATAGATGGCTTCTTGTTTATTGTATAACACAACGTTTCTGAGCTACTTCTTGACCCTTCTTCAGGCCATTGAAATAGACAAATATAGCAAAATACCTCCCTTATGTCCTCATAGCCTGAACCACATCCAACAAGATCCAAACCAATGTCTACAGAAAGCCAACCAATACATACACTTTGACTCCAACCACCTCCTGAGAACCAAACTGGCATAATCTCCACCCTCACCAGTCGCCCCAACAAGCTATGCTCTACCAACCCCACCGCAAAAATCCAGCACCTCCGGCATGTCTTCACCAAGTATAACCACTACCCACCCAAACTAGTTGACAAAATCATCAGCACCACCCTTCCTTCATCCAGCAAGAAAAGCCGAAAACAACAAACCCGAACCAGCATCCATTCGTATCTCTCTCCCCTTCAAACGAAAGACCCCCAAACCACATCAGCCGTCTCCTCAAACGGCAAGCCGGCATTGAAACCTTTTTCAATCTAGCTCCGTCCCACTGAAAACTCTACTCCAAGCCAACGACAGGAACACATCAAAACAACACAACACAAAGGTGTTGTCTACAAGATTGATCTCCGCACTTTATTGCCGGAATAATGCCGATGTGACGTAAAACCCAACTCAACTCAACTACACGATCAACTGTGACTGGGTGAGGCCTATGTAGGTGAAACGAAACATCTCGCAAGAACACCAAGAATCAACCCAAAAATCAGACCGTAAATCAGCTATCTCAGAACACATAATCAACTCTCCTAATAACAACATTAAATGGGATTTATCAAAAAAACTCCAGGTCTTCACCAAAAGAAAACTTTCGCGATGAACGTGTCATTGTCAGGGCGAGGTGACGGTGCAAAATTCAAGCCTTTGGAAAGTACAGCTCTGTCGTCAGCGCTGCTGAGTTTCCTGCTGCTGGGATTGACTGATTTTCTTGAGGTCATCATCACGTGGCTGGCGTTTGGTGACAGGTCGGTGGGGCAAGAGGCTGTTGAACTTGGTTATGTGTGTCTCTTGGTGGCTGCATCGAGGTTGCGGTTGGACTGGGCCTGCAGCTGTCTAAGGGTGTTGTGTTTGTCAGGGCTCAGGACGGTCTGGAGCTGCTCTTGTTGATGGGCTATGGAATTGAGGGCGATGGCTTTAGACTTTCAATAAATAAAAATTCACCCCCACCATGAATCGTGATCAAGGTTATTTTATCTCCTCGGCCTATCACCACCTATTCACCAGTAATGCACCCACACCTCGCTCGTGCTTCCTTTTGTATATTGGAATCACAACCAATCAATGTGTACATCAATCTACTCTCTTCAACGTACTAATTACCATCTCAGTGTACATCAAACTCATCTTCTCTATAAACTCACCGTGCATATTATTTTAATCCTTCTCAATCTGAACATCAACCTACTCTGCTCAAATCAYTAATTAGCAATCCAATGTATATCAACCTTGTCAATTGTATACACTCACTATGCAGCTATGTATTCTCCTTGTTTGGACTCTTTGTATCACTTGCATGATAACGGTGTTAGTACCTACACCGAAACGTCGCACTCCTTGCAATAAAGAAGCTGATTTTCCTTTACCTATACAACTAAAATGCCTTTCAAAGAAGTTATTCCATTGTTGTCGTTGTTAATCCCTTTGCATTCCCCCATGTCGTCTTACTTAATCCCTGTTACATGAATATAAGTCGGTTCTGTGCTGTATTACTTTATTATTGTTTGACAAAGGTATAAGAATGAAATAAAAAAAWTTGTTATCCATAAAGTATTATACTTTTCTTATTATTCATCAACTTCTAAAATGCCAATCAAACAGATAGTATGAAGATGGTTATAGAGTCTGTGATGCTCTAGTTATTTTACTGTCCTTCGATAACAGGATTGTAAATTAACTACAATATATTATGTTTTACAGATTAAAGATAGTATGCAGCAGAGAGGAGTCGGGTGATCCTGGCATAGTCAGGCTGGTAAGGCTCATCATCAGCTAAGGGCCCCTGCCCCCGCTACACGCAGCCCAGACAGCGAATGGGACTTCTTCCAGGAAACGCTGCCTAGTCGAACCCACCAAGAACTTTCCGGAGAATATGAAGGCTCCCCAACACTGCAGCCTTCTGCATTACCCAGAGTGTCAGAAAGGGCTGTACTCCCGGTGGAGAATCCGGGCACTCTCCTGATCTGCGCCAAGAGATCAGGA
>VKKT01007993.1:6697-17630 GCA_008038995.1 Haliotis laevigata | reverse complement strand
AGTGAGTGAGTGAGTGAGTGAGTGAGTGAGTGAGTGAGTGAGTGAGTGAGTTGGGCTTTACGTCGCTTTAAACAACATTTCAGTTTATTGATAACGTAATATTTTAGGGAAGTCCAAAGTGACACAGGTGGTAGACGCTTGCAACTTTGCTAAAACTGACAAACATACAGGCTGAATAAAAACACGGGAAATTTGGCATTCGGATCGATTACAACCGGATCCCGGCATGTAAAAGGGACGCATAGATGAATGATCTATGTTGCAGTGAACTACTGTGCCACAATGGATAATATGCCGTTAAATTCAATAACACAAGAAACATGGCTGATGTCGTTGTTCGGTTGTAGAGACATGAATAGCTATAGGCTATGTAGATTCATTTTGTGAAAGCGTGTGGACACGGCGGGTGAAGGTAACGATACCGCCTATGTTATTCAGACGGTTATTGTGCAACTGCATATGCCTGTGTTGAACGTGCACGTATGGCGAGGCAGGTTGGTATGTCAAGTAGGGATTCGTGAAAGGGCACAATGGGTTCTTTTATAACTTTCAGATCGTATAAGCCTTTTGATATACACTCGTTGAATAAATTCAATATTGCATAACACATGTAAACTGGATCTACAGTTATAATTCAGCATATCTTTTGTAACTAATGGTCCTTGGAGAACCCTTATTATAAGATTGTAACTATGAACAAAATTCAGAAGTAATAAATAAAGAAAACTTGTTGCCTATAGCAAATGCTCCGAAGTTTATCGAGGTTGAAATACTCCAAGTGACCATGAACGAACCGGGTATATCATATTGGTACATCCCGGAGTTAACCCGATACCTGTCTGTATAGATAAACAATCCGAGACATGCTTCCTATTAGTGTGGTATAATATAATACTGTTCTCAGAGGCGTTCACCCAAGCTCACTCCTGTTCCATTCACGCCAACTAGAACTGTTAATCATACAACTGAGTATATATTCATGAGTAAATGTGTCACGGTCCTTCTTCATGACACGAGGCAGAAGAATAGGTATATAGCCTAGTGGTGAAAGCGTTCGCTCGTCACACGTAAGAATCCGGTTTGCTTCCCCAGATGGGTATACGTGAAGCCTATTTCTGGTGTCCCCCGTCGTGACAGCACTGGAACATTGCTAAAAGCGGCATAAATCTATACTCAATCCCCATGTCAATCTACTCCAGTCTAAACGTCTGTCCCGCTCATTATGCCTGTCTAGGACAGTGGGTGGTAGTACATTAAGGTATTACTCTAGTGTGTGTACTTTTCTGAAACTCGATAGACCCGGTGTTTTCTTTTGTCCCCAAGCTCCATTAAGCAATGAATGTGATTCTCTGGCCTCCTGCTGATCAGAAATATGGGCATATATTGACCCAGCATATTTCGAATCGGGTTTACAGGTGGATTCGTGATCTGAACCAATTATATTTGCTTGCGTCTGTGGTGTTTGTTTGGTGCAAGGTCGCATTGCCAAGGTAGCAGCTGAAATATTGCTTCCGAATGTCTTGTTAGAAGACGTGTTATGGGTGCTGGAGAACCCGACAAGGTGTGATAGCCTTAAATCATCAGCTTGGTGCCAGGAACCAAGACTACACAGGCCTAGGGGGAAATCATAATTGTTCTCTATGGCATTGAGTTATGGCGGTGCTGACTTAGGGAACAGAGCCAAAGGCCACGAATGTCAACGATAGGGTTTAGTGTGTTCTACCTATAAATGATGATATGCACGCCATTCAGTATATCACTTGAAACCTCAGTATTACTTCGACTTATCTGGGTTTCGATACACGAGGGACATCGAGTACGCAACGATGCCTGAAGTGCACAATGGCAAAGTATAAAATAAATAACACTGCAACCTCCATTTCCAGCAAAACATGGTTACAACAGAACTGCCTAAAATATCCGTAGTTTGTTTCTTGTGAATCTTACTGGATTTCTCCCACTATCCATATGGACTAAGTATTAACTTTGATAATATATATTGAAGAACGTTCAATATCAGTTTCGTACATATAGGGATTAAAATATTTTATGTCACTTGCTATGAAGGATCATGAATGTTTTACCAAAAAGAGATCTTCTGAAATATGTTAAACAATAATTAACTACACGTGATGTCCAGCTACATCGCAGTTTTTAGCAACGGAATTGATCGTGC
Organism: Haliotis laevigata; assembly: GCA_008038995.1. NCBI lineage: Eukaryota > Metazoa > Mollusca > Gastropoda > Lepetellida > Haliotidae > Haliotis > Haliotis laevigata. Next base: position 15,454 of record VKKT01007993.1, on the reverse strand, counting down.
TCTTGGATGCTGCAAAGATATCGTTCTTACATGAGAACATCACAATTTCAAAAATAATGGTGTAAGTAGGAAGGACAATATCTTACCTCTCTCGGCTTCATCACCCGCTGAATCAACCCACGAGGACAGGTCCTCCTCTCTGAACTTCCGGTTAATGAGCCTGCTCAACTCATTGGTAGTTTGACGTAATTCCTTCAACTGTTTGTTAATTGATGACGTGACGTGTTCACATTCTGAATAAATGTTGCCGATGGAGACAAAGTTGTCATGAAAATCCTCCTTTTCGAGCACGAAATCTTTGAGAGGCTTTGCTGACAACTCTGAGTGGTATGTTCCCAGAATGGTCTTGGCACGGCACAGTAATCCTTGGATGTTGTCCTGCATGTCATGAATAGCTGATGCTGCATTCTGAAGGTCCTGGGAGTCTTTGTTTATTTCTCGACGCTGCCGTACAGGTGACTGTTGCTGGGGAGATGAAGCTTCAGAGTTGGCAGAGGACTGATGCTCCTCATGCTGTGATGCCGCACTATCCGTCTGTGGATGATGATCATGCTGTGATACTGGGCTATCAGTCTGTCTGTCGTCGTGATTTAACACAATACCACTGTCTCCATTGACAACTCCTTCGTGTTTGCCATCCATAGTATCTTCTTCTACCTCGGATTCAGATGCTGTTTCCTCCTCTGAATCTTCCTCTGAATCTTCCTCCGAATCCTCCTCGGATTCGTCTTCCTCGTCCTTTTCCTCCTCCTCAACACCTACAGTACCAGGCTGGTCGGACGTACTGATGTTCACAATTTCTCCTTCATTCCGTAGAGTGTAAACAGTTTGGGAGCCCGAGCCAGGGAGATCCCCTGCCTTCTGTTGGTTACCCTGTTTCGAGGTGGCATCGGCTTGTCCTTCTTCCTTGTCTGCCTCTTTCCCCTGATCACCCTTCTCAAAACTAACCTGCCGTCTACCTGTTGATTTACTGGGACTGGATGTAGCTTCCGGACTGGTAGACTTTCGTCCTAAATCACTCTTAGACACGTTCTCGTTTGAGCTTTTGTTTTCATAATCGGGTTTGTTAGAGATTTGCGTATCTGGGAGATTTCCTGCGTCGCCGTTTACAAGACCCTTTCTGTTTCCTGCAGGCGTCGCTCTATTACTAACATGTGTTTTACCTGAGGTGTCATCCACTCCTCCGTCGTGTTGACGAGAACAATCCGCTGTCGGCATGATGCCTCGTCGACTGCCCCCGTGGTCAGATTCTCAAGTTGTCGTGTTGACTTATCCGCGAATGCCGTTGTTACAATACTACACCCGTGTTGCCAACAGACAACACCGATAATAAACGGCGTAAATCTTTGGATAATACAGCATTGAAACCAGTTCGCTTCAATGCCTTTCTCGTAGCAGTGACAGTTTACCGCAGGAGGGGGGAACGCCGGGGCTGTTAGCAGGTGCTCGTCAGGTTGTGGGTAGGATATTTATGCGATCTATGCACGGCACAGCGCGAAGCAGATCGCGTTATGAAAAGAGGCTATTGTTGGCCGCATCAAAGTTTTTCAAATGCTGAAAGATAATACAGGGAACATTGTGGGGACGTATTGATTGAGTGATCGCGATCGCTAGCAACCTCATTGTAACTGGAGAAGACGTAAACATTGCACATGGGGCAGCTAGGCTGGTGGTTGTCGCTAATCGTATCGCTTGACAGGTTACTTGCGGGGGTTGACGACTCGGCTAAATGTATCAGCGTTAATGAGACCGGGGCATTGAATTTGCTTCTAGTTGTCAAACAAACAAACAAACAAACAAACAAACAAACAGACGTAATCATTACATGAAGGTTTTGCAATACATTAGCACAAATTAAACGGTGGAATTTATGGTGTTTCAAAATGATTGAGGGAACGTTTAACTCTTGTTCAGCGATATATTTGTAAAGCGAAACGTAAATAAAAGTGTATATATACTTATGTCAGTAAATAGATCCTAAGGTATTTTGAACAATCAAATGTAGCACACCCCAGCAAAGAATAAAAGAATCATGTTGAGTGTCTTTGACGAATGAAATAACATTCAGGTCGGATTGTTCTACATAGATATGCTAAACTGTATCATATGTTTGCCTTCTTTGTATTTTGAAGTAAATTCTAATAATAGAAGTAATTCATAAGTAGTTGACTGGTATTAAGGGAGTTAACAGTTACATGCCTGTTTATTCAATTGCCTGGTACGCCTTATGGGAGATTACTGATAGTATTACTGATCCGCTTGACAAACATGATTGTATGCTTGTACTTCACGAATCCAAACAATATGGGTTTCTATTGATTGTGTCGGCTGTGAAATATGCCATAACTCACATACTTCTTGAGAGAAGGTAATGAGTGTTGATAGTTATGGCAGCTGCATATCGATACTCCTGGAGGCCCGTGCAGATCCGGGTTAGAACTTGTCTTCGGCAACCCATGCTTGTCGTAAGAGGCGACTAACGGGATCGGAAGGTCAGGCTAGCTGACTTGGTTGACACATGTCATCGTATCGCAATTGCGTAGATCGATGTACATGTTGTTGATAACTGGATTGTCTGGTCCACACTTGATTATTTACAGACCGCCGCCGTATAACCGAAATACTGCTGACTGCGGCGTTAAACAACAACCAATCAACCAACGATACTCCTGGATACTTTCTACTTGCTTTAGAGAAAGTTTACTAAACAGATTCATTGATAATATAACGCTCATGTTTATAAGCAACATTCCTTCCACCATATTAATACTCATGGTTCTGTAAAGATCCGTGGGAGAAGTAGTCTTCAGCAGCCCATGCTTGTGGTTAGAGGAAACTATGCTTGTTGAAATAGGCGACTGACGCTCAGGCTTCCTGAGGTGGGTGATGTAATGCATGTCGTCGTGTCAAGCGTGATGGTCCAGACAAGATTATTCTGGGACTGCCGTCATATATCTGGAATGTTTTGACGACAAAACAACAAACAAATTACTCATGGGGTTACACAAAACAATGTGTCAATCTTTCCTACAATCCTTTAGAGGAGATCTTTTAAGGAGTCACTTAACAAAAAGTTGTGTAACTATCGACCACCAATAGTGTGGTGTTACTTGGATAACCCGTACAAATAGAGAATAATGATCATGGCCTTTGCTATACCAGTCCTTGTTTGACTTTAATCCGACAATACTTTGAGCATAACACAGATTGAAACCAAAGCACTGTTGTGAAATCACATCGACACGGGCTGTCAATTAGTGTTTCACCTTGGTGTTTATAGCATGGGAATTAGTGTTTGCACCTGATTAATCATTTTGACAAATCTCTGGCACAAATGGATCAGCCGTCAGTGACAACGCGATTGTACGAGCGCATCAGGAAATATCTGATCGCCGTTCGAGTTCAGTGGTAACGTTTCAATTTTTCGGTGTAGTCTGGTTGGATTTACAAATCACTTTTGATATCAGTTGGATTTAATGTTCACTAAACGTGAGACAGGAGGTAAATCTCATGCACAGAAAATTAAAGTATCCTTGCAAATATGTTACGGCTCTTGGAAGAATATCGACTAAATGTAATCTCTATGCAAGTGAGTGAGGATAATTTTGTGACGATACAGTGAAGTATGTACACAACTGCTGGAAGTTCGTGACGAAATACTACCATCTGCAGCATATGTTAAATTACATGTTCAAATACACTTTCCCCAGAAATTTTTGAGAAAATGTTTGTTTCCTGATACTGAGAATAGAATTTTAATGTAGGTACAATGTATTACATTATGTAGTAAGGGACTCAATATGGGAGGCAACTCTTGTAGGCTTAAGAATGAACTTACTACATCAAGAGTTATCTCCCCTGGTATAGCAGATGGTTTCCTTTTTTGACATGGCAGATTTAACAGCAGAAGAGAAAAAAAGCTGGTTCTGGATGATTTTGAAATTGGTGTGATTAATGCAAAGATTTAGCTGGTAGACATGACATTCCTCTATCTTTGAACTTTGAAGAATATTCAGTCAGGAGTTGGGACTGAGCACAAGACAGGGGCATTGAGGCCAAGGAAGTTCAATACTATGGCTCGCCGGCGACTTGGTCAGATTGTGGGTAGGGAAAATTGAAAAGCGTTAGGAATATCAGAAATGAGAAGACTAATAGAGGAATTCATCAGGTATGTAATGAAACCCTTAGACAAGAATTACAAAGACTTAACTGGGTGAAAAAGCGCGGAATTCCTTCACCATTGATGACGCGTAGGGCTCAGGAAAATCATGAGATTGGGATGTTTTCTTTTCTGATGAAAGTTCTGTCTGGCTTTTCCGAATTGTGTGAAACTTTGGACAAACAATATCGTGAAACCTGTCTACCAACGCCCAAAACATAGCCCGAAATTTCACATGTGGGGTGGGATATCATCACGTGGATTGACGCCGTTGTGTATTTACACTGGAAATCTGACGAAGGCACGATATGTTGACATCTTATATGATCACGTCCTTCCAACGGCCCGAACACTGTATAAAGATAATTGATTTTCCAGCAAGATAAACACTCCAAAGACACTGCAGGCTGCACTAAACAGTGGTTGTCGGTCGAAAATGGGCAAAGTTTGGGACTGGCCCAGCTACAGCTCAGGGGCTCCTTTCACGAAGCAACCGTTACAAAGTTTAACCTTAACTCCCATTCTTTAACATTATTCTAAGGTTACCTTAATGACTTACGATCACCTTAGTGCTTTGTGAAAGGAGGTCCAGATCAGTAGTGTACCTAGGCGCATTCCATCGTGTAATGCAGGGCAAGGAGGTCTCACAAAGCACTGAAAAGGCACTTAGACTGTAAGAGAATCATATCTCAACATATTCATTCAATAAGTAAAGCTTCTATAGTTTATATACATGTATTAGATATTTGCCGAAACAACTTTCTCTATTTATATAAATACTAAACAATAAATACGATAAATAATACAAAAGAAATGTATATGAATGATTCGTACTAGTACGAGTGTCCTCGTGCAATGAATAGCTATATGGAAGGGAGACAACTCCCGCAGCCCCCCAGTTCCTTCTGTACACGATCGCGACCTGGACCTAGATTTTCGAAGCTCTCTTAGCGCTAAGATAGTCGTAAGTGCCATACATTTACATTAACTTACGACTATCTAATCGCTAACAGAGCTTCGAAAATCTAGGCCCTGGATATTACATCAGGCGAGTGTTTGGTGAGTGAGTGAGTTTACATTTACGCCGCACTCAGCAATATTCCAGCTATATGGCAGCAGTGTGTAAATAATCGTGTCTGGACCTGACAACCCAGTGATCAACAGCATGAGCATCGATCTGCGCAATTGGGAACCGATGACATGTGTCAACCAAATCAGCGAGCCACCCGATCCCAGGCAAGTGTTTGGTGCCAGACACTATTTCCGTGTCTTCGTTTCGTGACATGATGCAGTGGATCATGTCGGTGAACAACAACAACAAAAACAACAACAACACGCTTAAAACGCTTCGGACATATCAGTCCCGTACTGATGACATACTTGCTTGTTTCAATCTAAAACGAACAGGGTCACTTATTTTGAACGGTCGTTTTTGGTTGTTCTTTTTAAAAATAAAAGCCGTGTTATTTGGTCCGGACTCGATGGTTGCTTGTTTAAGTGTATCTAATGGAACAGGGATATACTAATAATGGTGGAAAATCGGAAGATGTGGCTTAGATTTCAACTTCAGCACTCCATACTTCTGGTAAGAGGCGACTAGCGGGAATAAGACACTAGTGGTAATATTAGGCTCGTGACTTGGTTGTTGGATGCTAAGTACTGTAGCTAATGTACGCAGATGATGCACAGGACGTCAGTCAGTGGGTGATCTCATGCCCGACTTGATTATAGTGACCGCCGTCATATAGTCGGAATACTATTTACTGCTTTACAGTTCTCAGCCGTCAGACAACGAAATACTGAACAGGGACCAGCAGAGTGCTGCCTGCTTTCCAGCCACGTGACGTCACAAGCGAAATAGTCACAATGGTAGTGACGTCACAGCAGGTATCTTAATGATGACGTCATAAGATGAGGTTGGATCTGCATGTCACGTGACGCTATTGTTGTCTATCTGCCTGGTTACACAGCCGCGATCAACTCGCTCTCGCTATTTTGTCAATCTTTATTTCCCCACGATATCAGGACAGGCTGTACAAGTTGTCGTTCATCTCAGCCGTCTTCCCCCATGTCACACAAGTAATGATGATGGCGGAAAGATAGGTTGAAATTTGAGTTTTGTGTTCGATTCCCGAACATGATTCATCCCTCAGATGCTGACTACCGTGCCGTCGGGGACAGAGCAGGACATGGGGAAGCTGAAGAGTTATCTGTCCATATCGGCCACTTTCAACGCATAATGCACAGGTTTTGTACTGGGACCCAGCAAGAAACAGACAGTGAGTTACCAGCATGAACCATAAGCACATGTGATTTGTTATGTGATTAGTTGTATATGCTATGTCAGCTACGTTACTTTAAAGCATGTCCTACAATGAATTCCTTTCTAAACCCTTTTGTTTAGAAATTGGAGATTACTGAGCATTCGAAACAATTGTTTGTTTGTTTGTCGTTTAACGTCGCAATCAGCATTTTTCCAGCAATATAACGATGCTCTGTAAATAATCAAATCGGGACCCGACAATCCAGTGATTGGCATCATGAGCATCGATCTACACAGTTGGGATATGACGCCATGTGTCAACAAAGTCAGCGAGCCTGATCACCCGGTTGTCTTAGGCATGGTTTGATGAAGATCAGTTCTAGCCCGGATCGTGACTGGTCGCTGGGAACATGCACAAATGTTTAGTGTCAGTCATGTCAATTATTTTCCGGACACGCTCATATCTGACGAAAGTCATTGTCATGCATGTTCGCGTCGCAAGTACATGTTGGTACAGTACAAAATCAGTACAAATTTGATTTCCTTCCATCTTCTCCCTCAATGTACACTTATTTTGTCCAGTGTGATGATGATGATGTAACTATCTTTGAAGTACACAATGCCATTTTAGAAAGTGGTCAAATGTAACATATGTTATATTTGGGATTACACTTTCTTAGTAAAGTACAGATTCTAGTACTTTTTGGGTTGAGTCCCTCCGCCGCGGTGGCTGAGCGGTCTAGGCGTCTGACTTTGTGTGCTGGCGATTAAGTGTCTGACTCTGAGAGTGTGGGTTCAAATCCCGGATGGGGCTCAACCCAAAAAGTACCAGAATCTGTACTTTACTCAGAAAGTGTAATCCCAACTATAACATATGTAACTATCTCTCAAAGGGGCAGCTCGACTTTATCTCATATGATAAATAACATTAACCAGTCCAAATCAGGAACCAGTTTTCAGTTGTGCTATCACATCAACTTCATGCAGAGCTTATTGTACTGACACATTCATTCGTACCGGCTAAGTTCTGATTGGTGTATATTTGAGTTTAACTGTTGCAGGACAAGTCTGAACATCTTCAGCGGCACCATGATGGTCCCGTGGGTTTTTAAAAATCAGTTCATTTTCGGGATATGCCCAGCAGACATTCGTTCTCACTACCAGTGCCAGCCAGGACAGGTGTTGGCTGTGGCGGGTTCAGTGTGGGTTCCTGGGAGCCAAATAACCCACACTGTCCTGGATTGTTCTGTCAACGGCCACTGGGAGTGGATGGATCTGGACGCGCAGACTGGAGAAATCAGACTCTGAGAGGGGCGCTGGAACCGTTCTCTGAAGACCAACTGCGAGTCCTTCATCCAACATCGAGAGCCTGTGTCGTGATATATCCCCAGCTACAGACAGATAACGAGAAAGGCTGATTAGGATGTAGCAACGAAATGAATCACTAATGCCTAAGTCAAAAACAAGGTGAGTAAGATTCTGCTTGATAAAAGTGCGTATTTCTAGTACTTGCAACTCTTATTCACGATGAAACACTCATTGTTTAAGTCTTCAAGCTCTCATTTAATGACTTAGACCTAGATTACTCAGACACGATATCCTAGTTCTACACATGGTAGTTGTCACAACTGGAGGCTGTACATGTCCACCTGTATATCCAGAAGTATGCCGAGTGTTTACCAGGCCAGATGTATATAGGGATCATTTAAATGTAATAGTGAGGTACAGTGTGAAGAATTGTTTTGTCATTATATTTGTCTGTTTATAAGGAATAACAGTGTTCCATTCCCACAATTGTTTCAGCTATCGAGTGGACAACCCGCACATTCAGCCAAACAAACAAAGACATCAACATAGCGCTCCCTGTTCAGCCAACATGCACCCCTGGTACCGTTCGTGGGGTATTTCACTTTCTTTAAAATATATACTATTAGATATAATAATCATGAAACTTAACTTTGATAATGTTCCCACCTCAGATTTTCATGAGACTTATAGTATGTGATTAATCAGGCGTGTGTGTTAAGAAACTGGGTGATGATGGTTAACGGGGTGTGGGATGAGGTCTTTGGGAAGACGTGTGACCGGTTGTGGGATGTGGGATGACGAGTAACGGGGTTTGGGAAGACGGTTGACAGGGTGTGGGATGACGGGTTGAGTATGGGCGATGACGGGTGGTGGGTGTCGGTTGGGGTGGGGAATGACGGGTGACGGGGTGTTGGGATGACGAGTGACGGGGTGTGGGGATGGAGAAAGACGGGTGACGGGGTGTCAGGTGAGGGATGTGATAAGACGGGTGACGGGGTGTGGGGATGGGGAAAGACGGGTGACGGGG
>VKKT01007983.1:67940-77990 GCA_008038995.1 Haliotis laevigata | reverse complement strand
ATGGAACTAACAGTGTACTGGTAGCAACACGTTACTGGAGTAAGGAGGGAACAGTGTACAGGTAGTGGCAGATTACTGGTGTTTGGAAGAGACAATGTACTGATAGCGACAGGTTACCGTTGTATGGAGGGGACAGCGCACTGATGGTGACAGGTTACTGGTGTATGGAGAGGCAATGTACAGATAGTGACAGGGTACCGTTTTATGGAAGGGGCAGTGTACTGGTAGTGACAGGTTACCGGTGTATGGAGGGGACAGTGTACTCATAGTGCCAGGTTATCGATGTATGGAGGGGACAGTGTACTGGTAGTGACTGATTATCTGTGTATGGAGGGGGCAGTGTACTTGTAGTGATAGATTACCAGTGTATGGAGGGGACATTGTACTCGTAGTGACAGGTTACCGGTATATGAAGGGGACATTATACTGGTAGTGGCGGGTTACCGGTGTATGGAGGGGACTTTGTACAGTTCGTGAGAGGTTACCGGGGTATGGAGGAGACAGTGTACTGGTAGTGAGAGGTTACCTATGTATGAAGTGGACAGTGTACAGTGTACCTTTAGTGACAAGTTAGTGGTGCATGGAAGGGACAGTGTACAGGTAGTGACAGATTACTGGTGTATGGAGGCCACATTGTATTGGGAGTCACAGGTTACCGGTGTATCGAAGGGGCATTGAACTGGTAGTGGCAGATTACCAGTGTATGTAGGGAATAGTGTACTGGTTGGGAAGGGTTACTGGTGTACGGAGGGGACAGTGTAGTGGCAGTGACAGATTACGGTGTATGGAGGGGACAGCATACTGGTAGTGACAGGTTACCGGTGTATGGAGGGGACAGTGTAGTGGTAGTGACAGGTTACCGGTGCATGGAGGGGACAGTGTTCTGGTAGTGACAAGTTACCTGTGCATGGAGGGGACAGTGTTCTGGTAGTGACAAGTTACCGGTGCATGGAGGAGACAGTGTTCTGTTTGTGACAGGTTCCCGGTGTATGGAGGCGACAGTGTTCAGGTAGTGACAGGTTACTGGTGCATGGAGGGAACAGTGTTCTGGTAGTGGCAGGTTACCAGTGCATGGAGGGGACAGTGTTCTGGTTGTGACAGGTTACCAGTGTATGGAGGGGAAAGTGTACTGTTAGTGACAGTCTACCAGTGTAATGGAAGGGAAGAGTGGACTGGTAGTGACAGGTTACCAGTGTATGGAGTTGACAGTGTTCTGGTAGTGACAGGTTACCAGTGATGGAAGGGACAGTGTTCTGGTTGTGACAGGTTACCAGTACATGGAGGGGACAGTGTTCTGGTTGTGACAGGTTACCGGTGTATGGAGGGGACATTGAACTGGTAGTGGTAGGTTACCGGTATATGGAGGGGATAGTGTACTTGTTGTGAAGGGTTACCGGTGTATGGAAGGGACAGTGTACTGGTAGTGACAGATTACGGTGTATGGAGGGGACAGCATACTGGTAGTGACAGGTTACCGGTGTATGGAGMGGACAGTGTAGTGGTAGTGACAGGTTACCGGTGTAGGGAGGGGACATTATACTCGTAGTGGCTGGTTACCGATGTATAGAGAGGAAAGTGTATGTAGGAGACAGTGTACTTGTAGTCACAGGTTACAGGTGTATGGAGGGGACAGTGTACTGAGAGCGACAGGTTATTGGTGTATACAGGGGTCAGTGTACTGGTAGTGACAGATTACCAGTGTATGGAACTAACAGTGTACTGGTAGCAACACGTTACTGGAGTAWGGAGGGAACAGTGTACAGGGAGTGACAGATTACTGGTGTTTGGAAGAGACAATGTACTGATAGTAACAGGTTACCGTTGTATGGAGGGGACAGCGCACTGATGGTGACAGGTTACAGGTGTATGGAGGAGACAATGTACAGATAGTGACAGGGTACCGGTGTATGGAGGGGACAGTCTACTGGTAGTGACAGGTTACCGTTTTATGGAGGGGACAGTGTACTAGTAGTCACAGGTTACCGGGGTATGGAGGAGACAGTGTACTGACAGTGACAGGTTACCGGGGTATGGAGGGGACAGTGTACTGGTAGTGACTGATTATCTATGTATGGAGGGGGCAGTGCACTGGTAGTGACAGGTTACCTATGTATGGAGTAAACAGTGTACTTGTAATGACAGATTACCGGTGTATGGAGGGGACATTGTACTCGTAGTGACAGGTTACCTGTGTATATTGGTGAAAGTGTTCAGGTAGTGACAGTTTACCGGTGCATGGAGGGGACAGTGTTCTTGTAGTGACAGGTTACCAGTGTATGGAGGGGAAAGTGTTCAGGTAGTGACAGGTTACCAGTGCATGGAGGGGACAGTGTTCTGGTAGTGACAGGTTACCGGTGCATGGACGTGACAGTGTTCTGGAAGTGACAGGTTACCAGTGCATGGAGGGGACAGTGTACTGGTAGAGACAGGTTACCGGTGTATGGAGGGGACAGTGTTCTGGTAGTGACAGGTTACCAGTGTATGGAAGGGACAGTGTTCTTCTAGTGACAGGTTACCGGTGCATGGAAGGGACAGTGTTCTTGTAGTGACAGGTTACCGGTGCATGGAGGGGACAGTGTTCTGGTTTTGACAGGTTACCGGTGCGTGGAGGGGATAGTGTAACGGTAGTGACAGGTTACCTGTGTATATTGGTGAAAGTGTTCAGGTAGTGACAGGTTACCGGGGCATGGAGGGGACAATGTTCTGGTAGTGACAGGTTATCGGTGCATGGAGGGGACAGTATTCTGGTTGTGACAGGTTACTGGTACATGGAGGGGACAGAGTTCTGGTAATGATAGATTTCCGGTGTATGGAGGGGACAGTGTTCTGGTATTGACAGATTACGGGTGTATGGAGGGGACAGTGTTCTGGTAGTGGCAGGTTACCTGTGTATGGAGGGGACAGTGTTCTGGTTGTGAGAGGTTACTGGTGTATGGATTGGACATTGTTCTGGTTGCGACAGATTACCTGTGTAAATTGGTGAAAGTGTTCAGGTAGTGACAGGTTACCGATGCATGCAGGGGACAGTGTTCTGGTAGTGACAGGTTACCGGTGCATGGAGGGGACAGTATTCTGGTTGTGACAGGTTACCGGTACATTAAGGGGACAGAGTTCTGGTAGTGATAGATTACCGGTGTATGGAGGGGACAGTGTTCTGGTATTGACAGATTACAGGTGTATGGAGGGGACAGTGTTCTGGTACTGACAGGTTACCAGTGTATTGAGGGGACAGTGTTCTGGTTGTGACAGGTTACTGGTGTATGGATTGGACAGTGTTCTGGTTGCTACAGATTACCTGTGTATGGAGGGGGCAGTGTTCTGGTTGTGACAGGTTACCGGTACATGGAGGGGACAGTGTACTGGTAGTGACGGATTACCTGTGTATATTGGTGAAAGTGTTCAGGTAGTGACAGGTTACCGGTGCATGAAGGGGACAGTGTTCTGGTTGTGACAGGTTACCGGTACATGGAGAGGACAGTGTGTGGGTTGTGACAAGTTACCGGTGCATGGAGGAGACAGTGTTCTGTTTGTGACAGGTTCCCGGTGTATGGAGGCGACAGTGTTCGGGTAGTGACAGGTTACCGGTGCATTGAGGAGACAGTGTTCTGGAAGTGACAAGTTACCAGTGTATGGAGGGGACAGTGGTCTGGTTGTGACAGGTTACCAGTGCATGGAGGGGACAGTGTTCTGATTGTGACAGAATACCTGTGCATAGAGGAGACAATGTTCTAGTTGTGACAGGTTACCGGTGCATGGAGGGAACAGTGTTCTGGTAGTGACAGGTTACCGGTGCATGGAGGGGACAGTGTTCTGGTTGTGACTGGTTACCAGTGTATGGAGGGGAAAGTGTACTGTTAGTGTCAATCTACCGGTGTAATGGAAGGGAAGAGTGGACTGGTAGTGACAGGTTACCAGTGTATGGAGTCGACAGTCTTCTGGTAGTGACAGGTTAGCAGTGATGGAAGGGACAGTGTTCTGGTTGTGACAGGTTACCGGTACATGGAGGGGATAGTGTACTTGTTGGGGAAGGGTTACCGGTGTATGGAAGGGACAGTGTACTGCCAGTGACAGATTACGGTGTATGGAGGGGATAGCATACTGGTATTGACAGGTTACCGGTGTATGGAGGGGACAGTGTAGTGGTAGTGACAGGTTACCGGTGTAGAGAGGGGACATTATAATCGTAGTGGCTGGTTACCGATGTATAGAGAGGAAAGTGTACTTGTAGTGACAGGTTACCAGTGTATGCAGGAGGCAGTGTACTTGTAGTCACAAGTTACAGGTGTATGGAGGGGACAGTGTACTGGGAGCGACAGGTTATCGGTGTATAGAGGGGTCAGTGTACTGGTAGTGACAGGTTACCGGTGTATGGAACTAACAGTGTACTGGTAGCAACACGTTACTGGAGTAAGGAGGGAACAGTGTACAGGTAGTGGCAGATTACTGGTGTTTGGAAGAGACAATGTACTGATAGCGACAGGTTACCGTTGTATGGAGGGGACAGCGCACTGATGGTGACAGGTTACTGGTGTATGGAGAGGCAATGTACAGATAGTGACAGGGTACCGTTTTATGGAAGGGGCAGTGTACTGGTAGTGACAGGTTACCGGTGTATGGAGGGGACAGTGTACTCATAGTGCCAGGTTATCGATGTATGGAGGGGACAGTGTACTGGTAGTGACTGATTATCTGTGTATGGAGGGGGCAGTGTACTTGTAGTGATAGATTACCAGTGTATGGAGGGGACATTGTACTCGTAGTGACAGGTTACCGGTATATGAAGGGGACATTATACTGGTAGTGGCGGGTTACCGGTGTATGGAGGGGACTTTGTACAGTTCGTGAGAGGTTACCGGGGTATGGAGGAGACAGTGTACTGGTAGTGAGAGGTTACCTATGTATGAAGTGGACAGTGTACAGTGTACCTTTAGTGACAAGTTAGTGGTGCATGGAAGGGACAGTGTACAGGTAGTGACAGATTACTGGTGTATGGAGGCCACATTGTATTGGGAGTCACAGGTTACCGGTGTATCGAAGGGGCATTGAACTGGTAGTGGCAGATTACCAGTGTATGTAGGGAATAGTGTACTGGTTGGGAAGGGTTACTGGTGTACGGAGGGGACAGTGTAGTGGCAGTGACAGATTACGGTGTATGGAGGGGACAGCATACTGGTAGTGACAGGTTACCGGTGTATGGAGGGGACAGTGTAGTGGTAGTGACAGGTTACCGGTGTAGGGAGGGGACATTATACTAGAAGTGGCAGGTTACCAGTCTATAGAGCGGAAAGTGTACTTGTAGTGACAGGTTATCAGTGTATTGAGGAGACAGTGTACTTTTAGTCACAGGTTACAGGTGTATGAAGGGGACAGTGTACTGGGATCGACAGGTTATCGGTGTAAAGAGGGGTCAGTGTAATGGTAGTGACAGGTTACATGTGTATGGAACTAACAGTGTACTGGTTGCAACAGGTTACTGGAGTAAGGAGGGAACAGTGTACAGGTAGTGACAGGTTACTGGTGTTTGGAAGAGACAATGTACAGATAGTGACAGGTTACCGTTGTATGGAGGGGACGTTGTACTGGTAGTGACAGCTTACAGGTGTATGGAGGGGACAGCTCACTGATAGTGATTGGTTACTGGTGTATGGAGGAGACAATGTACATATAGTGACAGGTTACCTGTGTATGGAGGGGACAGTGTACTAGTAGTCACAGGTTACCTGTGTATGGAGGGGACAGTGTACTGGTAGTGACAGATTACCGGTGTATGGAGGGGACAGTGTTCTGGTAGTGACAACCTATCGATGTATGGAGAAGACAGTGTACAGGTAGTGACAGATTACCAGAGTATGGAGTGGACAGTGTACTTGCAGTGACAGGTTACCTGTGTATGGAGGGGACAGTGTACTGTTAGTGACAGGTTACCTGTGTATGGGGGGGACAATGTACTGGTAATGACAGGTTAACTGTGTATGGAAGGGACAGTGTAGGGAGGGGAAATTGTACTCGTAGTGCCAGAATACCGATGTATGGAAGAGACAGTCTACTGGTAGTGACAGGATACCAGTGTATGGAGGAGACAGTGTACTTGTAGTCACAGGTTACCGGTGCATGGAGGGGACAGTGTACTGGGAGCGACAGGTAATCGGTGAATGGAGAAAACAGTGTACTGGTAGTGAGAGGTTACCGGTGTATGGAAGGGTAAGTGTACTGTTGTGACAGATTACCGGTGTATGGAACTAACAGTGTACTGGTAGCAACAGGATACTGGAGTATGGAGGGAACAGTGTATAGGTAAGGACATTGAACTGGTGTTTGCAGGAGACAGTGTACTGGTAGTGATAGATTACTGATGTATGAAGGGGACCTTGTACTGGTAGTGATCGATTACCGGTGTATGGAGGGGACAGAGTAGTGGTAGCGACAGGTTACTGGTGTATGGAGGACACAATGTACAGATAGTGACAGGTTATCGGTGAATGGAGGGGAGAGTGTACTGGTAGTGACTGTTTACTGGTGTATGGAACTAACTGTGTAGTGGTAGCAACAAGTTACTTGAGATGGATGGAACAGTATACAGGTAATTACAGGTAACTGGTGTTTGGAGGAGACAGTGTTCTGGTAGTGACAGGTTACCGGTGAATGGAGGGGAGATTGTACTGGTAGTGACTGTTTACTGGTGTATGGAACTAACTGTGTAGTGGTAGCAACAAGTTACTGGAGTATGGATGGAACAGTATACAGGTAATTACAGGTAACTGGTGTTTGGAGGAGACAGTGTACTGGTAGTGACAGGTTACCGGTGTATGGAGGGGACAGTGTACTGGTAGTGATAGGTTACCGGTGTTGGGAGGGGACATTGTACTGGTAGTGCCAGGTTACCGGTGTATGGAGGGGACAGTGTACTGGTAGTGACAAGTTACCGGTGTATGGAGGAGACATTTTACTGGTAGTGACTGGCTACTGGTGTATGGAGGGGTCAGTGTACTTGTAGTGACTGGTTACTGGTGTATGGAACTAACGGTGTAGAAGTAGCAACAGGTTACTGGAGTATGGATTGAACAGTATACAGGTAATTACAGGTAACTGGTGTTTGGAGGAGACAGTGTACTGGTAGTGACAGGTTACCGATGAATGGAGGGGAGAGTGTACTGAGAGTAACAGGTTACCGGTACCGGTTTATGGAGAAGACAGTGTACTGGTAGTGACAGGTTACCGGTGTATGGAGGGGTCAGTGTACTGGTAGTGACTGTTTACAGGTGTATGGAACTAACTGTGTAGTGGTACCAACAGGTTACTGGAGTATGGATGGAACAGTATACAGGTAATTACAGGTAACTGGTGTTTGGAGGAGACAGTGTACTGGTAGTGACAGATTACCGGTGTATGGAGGGGACAGACTACTGGTAATGACATGTTAGCGGTGTATCGAGTGGACAGTGATCTGGTAATGACAGGTTACTGGTGTATTGAGGAGACAATGTGCAGATAGTGGCAGGTTAACGGTGTATGGTGCGGACAATGTACTGGTAGTGACAGGTTACCGTTGTATCTAGGGGACAGTGTACTAGTAGTCACAGGTTCCCACTGTATAAAGGGGACTTTGTACTGTTGGTGACAGGTTACCGGTGTATGGAGGAGACAGTGTACTGGTAGAGACAGGTTTCCAGTGTAAGGAGGGGACACAGTACCGGTACGGACAGGTTACCTGCGTATGGAGGGGACAGTGTACTGGTTGTCACAGGTTACCTGTGTTTGAAGGGGACATTGTACTGGTAGTGACAGGTAACCGGTGTTTGGAGGGGACTTTGTACTGGTAATCACAGGTTTCCGGTGTTCGGAGGGGACATTGTACAGGTAGTGACAGGTTACCTGTGTATGAAGGGGACAGTGTACTGATAGTCACAGGTTACTGGTGTATGGAGGTTACAGTGTACTGGTAGTAACACGTTACCGGTGTATGGAGGGGAAAGTGTACTGGTGGTGACAGATTACCTGTGTTTGGAGGGGAGAGTGTATTGGTAGTCACAGATTGCCTGTGTATGAAGGGAACATTGTAGTGGTAGTGGCAGGTAACCGGTGTATGGAGGGGATTTTGTACTGGTAATCTCAGGTTACCAGTGTATGAAGGGGACAGTGTACTGGTAGTCACAGGTTACCGGTGTATGGAGGGGACACTGTACTGGTAGTGACAGATTACCTCTGTATGGAGGGGACATTGGGCTGGGAGTGACAGGTTTCCTTTGTATGGAGGGGAAAGTATACTGGTAGTGACAGGTTACCGGTGTATGGAGGGGACAGTGTAGTGGTAGTAACAGGTTACCTGTGTATGGAGGGGACAGTGTACTGGTAGTCACAGGTTACCTGTATATGATTGAAACAGTGTACTTGTAGTGCCAGGTAAACTGTGTATGGAGGGGACAGTGTACTGGTAGTGCCAGATTACTGGTGTATGGAGGGGACATTGTACCGGTACTGACTGGTTTCCAGTGTATGGAGGAGACAGTGTACCTTTATTGACAGGTTTCCAGTGTAAGAAGGGGACAGTGTACCGGTACTGACAGGTTACAGGTGTATGAAGGGGACAGTGTAATGGTAGTCACAGGTTACCTGTGTATGAAGGGGACATCGCACTGGTAGTGGCAGGTAGCCGGTGATTGGAGGGGACTTTGTACTGGTAGTCACAGGTTACCGGTGTATGGAGGGAACATTGTACTGGTAGTGACAGGTTACCGGTGTATGAAGGGGACAGTGTACTGGTAGTGACACGTTACCGGTGTATGGAGGGGAAAGTGTACTGGTGGTGACAGATTACCTGTGTATGGAGGGGACAGTGTACTGGTAGTCACTGATTGCTTGTGCATGAAGGGGACATTGTACTGGTAGTGGCAGGTAACCGG
The DNA here is from genome assembly GCA_008038995.1 of Haliotis laevigata. Taxonomy (NCBI): domain Eukaryota; kingdom Metazoa; phylum Mollusca; class Gastropoda; order Lepetellida; family Haliotidae; genus Haliotis; species Haliotis laevigata. The sequence goes on along the minus strand of VKKT01007983.1, from coordinate 69,090 downwards.
TGTATGGAGGGGACTTTGTACTGGTAGTCACTGGTTACCGGTGTATGGAGGGGACATTGTACTTGTAGTGGCAGGTTACCGGTGTATGAAGGGGACAGTGTACTGATAGTCACAGGTTACCGGTGTATGGAGGGGACAGGTTACCGGTGTATGGAGGGGACAGTGGACTGGGAGCGACAGGTTACCTGTGTATGGAGGGGAAAGTATACTGGTAGTAACAGTTTACCGGTGATTGGAGGGGACTTTGTACTGGTAGTCACAGGTTACCGGTGTATGGAGAGGACAGTGTACTGGTAGTGACAGATTACCGGTGTATGAAGGGGACAGTGTACTGGTAGTCTCAAGTTACCGGTGTATGGAGGTGACAGTGTACTGGTAGTGACACGTTACCACAGTATGGAGGGGAAAGTGTTCTGGTGGTGACAGATTTCCTGTGTATGGAGGGGACAGTGTACTGGTAGTCACAGATTGCCTGTGTGTGAAGGGGACATTGTACTGGTAGTGACAGGTAACCGGTGTATAGATGGGATTTTGTACTGGTAGTCACAGGTTACAGCTGTATGGAGGGGACATTGTACTTGTAGTGGCAGGTTACCGGTGTATGAAGGGGACAGTGTACTGATAGTCACAGGTTACCGGTTATGGAGGGGACAGTGTACTGGTAGCGACAGGTTACCGGTGTATGGAGGGGACAGTGGACTGGGAGTGACAGGTTACCGGTGTATGGAGTGGACAGTGTAGTGGTAGCAACAGGTTACTGATGTAGGGAGGGGACATTGTACTCGTAGTGCCAGGTTACAGATGTATGGATGGGACAATGTACTTGTATTGACAGATTACCAGTGTATGGAGGAGACAGTGTACTTGTAGTCACAGCTTACCAGTGTATGGAGGGGACAGTGTACTGGGAGCGACAGGTTACCGGCTTATGGAGGGGAGAGTGTACTGAGAGTAACAGGTTACCGGTACCGGTGTATGGAGAAGACAGTGTACTGGTAGTGACAGGTTACCGGTGTATGGAACTAACAGTGTACTGGTAGCAACAGGTTACTAGAGTATGGAGGGAACAGTGTACAGCACAAGAAAAGAAATGGTGATTTCCAAAAATTTCCAATTTGGAAATATCATATTTCCAAAAATTTCCAAAATT
>VKKT01007977.1:10660-33141 GCA_008038995.1 Haliotis laevigata | reverse complement strand
AATGAAGTATTTTCAAAAGGCAGCTCATACATTACAGAGTAAATGTAATGATATACCTAAATAAAAGAATTAAAGCAAAAAAAACAAGACTTTTTAATGCTCCATGCTGAAGGAAGACGCTTTTTACACCCTTTCAAAATCAACATGGTGCTTCACTCAGTTGTTGATAACTTGTAAGGTTGTTAGAACTCAGATATTGTTGTGTAAATTTCAGTCTACAGACCAAAGTCTGTCGTGAGAGAAGAGACTGGCGGTAGGGACAATGTTTTTCCTTTTTGTTTTTGTAAATTTAGAGATGTACATTGCTACTCAAATGGGGCAATTTGCTTCTTTAGAAGGAATTTATCTTAGCTTTACCTCTGGATAGTCTTATGATGTAAAGTAGACAATATACAAAGGTAACAACAATAAGCTTATAACTGGTATTTAGTATTGTTGAATTTAGCTTATATGTTTTCTATGAGATGTGCTTGTGGGTGTTAAAATGAAACAATGATATTGCATCTAGTCTGATGACTGTTATGGTGTCATCTGTATATAATATTTTTCAGTTGCAAAATAGAGTAGAAGCATTTTATGTTTCAATCGTTAAAGCCTTTTTATTCAATATTTTTTTCTACCCCCAAATAAAGATGAAACAGACCGATCAAGAGACAAATATCTGAATGGTGGTAAGATTCAAAGTATGCTTGTAGTTTCATGATGTTTTAACATATTTAGGCCTATTGGTGTACTGCTCAAACTGAAAACACCAATATTACTGGAAGCTTCAAAAACTAATCTTTAAGAGCATTAATTGATAGTGGAATGATGCAGATCATGCGTTATGAAGATGAAGTCCATTTAGCAGTTCTTGCATGCATTGCACAGCAAATGCATAGATAGATCGAAAGGAAAGAATGAAAATAAAATGACAAAATTGATGATACAGGTCTTTGAGTTTATCTTTGATGTTTTTTAGGGAGATAATTGTAGTCATTTATATATTGTTGGAAAGTTAATGAATGAATTAAATGAATTATAAACTTGTAGTGTATTGTTTCCCACGCTGAGCCTGGTGCTACTATCATCACTACTATTGTCAAATTATAATAATTTTCCTATTTTGACATGAAAGAAATGGTTTAACCTTGTGATGAGGATTATTTTGTACAATTTTGTAGCACCTTGTAGTCTTCTTGAAAGTGTTGTGTTGATTTCAGTCGTATTATCAAGCCCAAATGAAAAGGAAGAAACCGATGGTATGGATAATGCGTATATCATAGATTTATAAGAATTTACAGTTCTCAAGACAATACTTTTCACTTGTCAATCTGTTATATATCAAGTATACAAGATATACAAATTACAAAAGTCATAATTACTAATGTGTTATAACTGTGTATGTCCAGGTTGAAAAAAGTAAATAAAAGATGATATTCTTTGAGTTTTTCACCTTAAAGTGACTCTTAAACATAGAATTAGATATCACTGCCAACAGGATCTGTTGATAACTATATTGTAAAAGTTTATATTCATTTTTGACAAATCTTTTAAAAAGAGTCTTCTTTAGATGTATTCACTGCTGGTGTGTTCATTAGAGCTTTGGAATTTTCAAATAATTCATAATTCATTTTTTCCTGTGACAAATTGAAGATGAGAGAGACCGAACACCAGAACCACTGCAGCAAAGTGGTAAGATAGGTTAATGATTGCAATATACAGTTACATTAATTATTCAACTCAGTGTGAAAGATAAGTTGGAATCTGAATGTTAAAAACATTTTTCCTAATGTACAGTTTAATCCCGTCTGTTCAATATACTGAAAATCAATAATACGACAAACGGTCTTTTTGAGTATAGTAAATGTAAGAAAAGATACCTGCCATTTTATGACAATGTTTCATCTCATAAAACAATCTTAAACTGGTCAAACAATTTAGATAGTTCCCTGTACTCATGACGCCAGAAACCACAGCTTGATGTGCTCACTGGAGATTTTGTTGAMAGATCATGTRGGTATGATACTTAGGCATGYTGTCAGAAAGTGTCATGTTATTTTCAGTCTTCGTATCAAGTTCCCATGTAAAAGGAGACACAGATGGTATGGCAGATGTTTTTTTCATTCTAATGTTTCAACTTATATGAATAAAAAAAATTAAATTCCTTCTTAGAAACTTTTTTTTTATATTTTGAATTTTGAAACAATGAGCAAAATACTGGCAAACTCTTTTAGTGTGAAGTATGGTGATCAATTCAGGAGTTAAAATTTAAAATTTGTATTCTGGGTAAAATAGTCACTTCATGATCAAATCATCAGTTAAGAAAAAATAAAGTTATAACAATACTTCAAATTTTAATTTTTTTTTACATTTAATCATAAACAGCTACAATATCAATTTTCTTTCTCAATTTGAAGATGAATCAGATGTACCACCACAGGAATATCGGCGTGGGGGTAAGACATGTATTCAAGCTTAACTTTCATCTTTTATTACTGATCAATGTGCTTGGCAGGTCAATTATGACATAGTTGACACCAATTTATTTCTTCAAGAATTATTATTTTTTTTTTAAATCAATATTGATCATGGGGTTCTTTAGTAAAAAATGCCTGAATCAGCTCTCTTGCAAATTAGATTCCTGTATTCACATTAGTGAAAGGAAGTTTGACATGATTCTGAAGTCAATGAAACTTTGAAATGAATGTAAACAGCATCGCTTAGAAAAACTCTTTGAGTCTCATAAATATAATTATTCATTGTAATTATAATATATATAAAGTCTATTTTAGCACAGTTTTTTATCTTCTCAAACAATCTTAAACTTGGTAAAACAAGTTGAATAAAGAATTTGAGGCATGACAAATTTAAACATAGAAACTACAGCTTGATGTGCTCATAAGAGAATTTCGTGACACATCTTGTGGGTATGATACTTACTTGTCATGTTGTCAGAAAGTGTCATGTTATTTTCAGTCTTCGTATCAAGTTCCCATGTAAAAGGAGACACAGATGGTATGGCAAATATTTTTCATTCCAATGGTTGTACACATATCAATAGTTGTTTACATATGCTTTCATAGATTACTTAGGATGTTTTCTGTTTAACTTTTCTTTTCTAAAAAAATTGAATAAATGAATACTGTTTTAAATTTTCAAATTTATGCAATGTTTTGTTAAAGTGCTTAGTTCCATTGGACACAAGAGGCATCAATCTACAATGAGACAACCTCTAATTTCAAAACACAGTCAGTTTATCTCCTAAATCACATCACAGCCAAATCAGCAAGTTGAGATAGAACAGTCATGTTGTAACAAACATTAAAAGAAATTTATCGAATTTATTTAATTATTCCTTGCTGGTAAATATTGATGCACAGCTGCTGTAATATCAGTGTTATTTTTCTCACTTTGAAGATGAATCAGATGCACCGTCACCAAAATATCAGCATGGTGGTAAGGCATAGCTTAACCTTCTCATATTACTGATCGATATGCTTGGCAGGTCAACATGATATAGTTGACACTTATAAATCTCTTTAAGAGTTAATATATTTTTTCTAAATTTAATATTGAAGAAAATTAATGTACATTATTGTACAAGAAAATGCCTTAATCAGCAAATGTACATATTACATACCTGTGTACACATTGCTAGACACAACTGACAGGAAATGAACAAAATAGTGAAATGAACAACATAATGAAATGAACAAAGTCATCATATGATATTGATTGGAGATATCTCCTCAGTACATTCTTCAGTAATTGATTCATGAATATACATTTGTACATGCTTCCTAGTCGACCAGAGTGCTCTAAATCCTCTACAATCTGACAAGCTAAAATATATTTGACTTAATGATTGATAAACCAACTCAGGACATTTTACTCAAGAAAATACCTTTTATGGACTCTTGAGAAAAACTATTGTATTATTTTCAGTCTACATGTCCAGCTCTAATGTCAAGGAAGGAACAGATGGTATGATAAATATTAGAATATTCAATGTGTTTAGACACATGTGAATTATTCCTTTGATAGCTAGGAAACTTGATGCAAGTGAAATGATAATGAAAATACTAATTTGTGCTGATAATTGAAAGAAACAGTTGAAGATATGACTGATAAATGGATGAAAGTATTTAACATATGGTGGCAAATAGTTTAATTCTTATTCGACATTTATCAGTGCAAAGAAAGAAATCACACCTTAAAAAAAAACTCACAAGAACTGAAAAGAGAATGATTAAAGTGATCTTAAGTCATCAACTGTTTGAAAAATTGTTTTCACATGTTCATTATAAGTAAGTGTTCACAAGAAGATCGAACAATATCAATTTTTCTTTTCAATTTGAAGATGAAAGAGATTCACCATCACCCAAATATCACCGTGGGGGTAAGATGGTTTAGACTTGATATTCGTCTTTTAATACCAATTCATATGCTTGACTTCAGTTTGGCTTAGTTTATAATGCTAAAGGCATCTTTTGTGTATTTAACTTTCAAACATTTGAGAGTAAATTAATGCAACAAATGTCTTAAACATCTCTCTTGCATTGCACAAGTGAACGTGTTTGTCGTTGCTAAAGGGAGATAATTCTTGTAGCCTTCTTCAGATATTTCACTCCAATCACAGAGTGCACTTGATCCAAGTTATATGTCCTTGATATTGTATTTGATATTGGTAATAATTAAGCATCTGAGAAAATTCTTTTAGGAATTGTTTTTATTGACACATTTTACAATAAAGATTATGTCAATTTCAGTGTACGTATCAAGTTCTAATGCAAAGAAAGGAATAGATGGTATGAGGGTTGTTTAATTATTTCATAATTACTGATTTTATGTAGTTGCTTTGATAGAAAACATAGGAACATAATTTTGTTTTACTGATGAAATCAGAGAAACAGACAATTGTCAAAAGTATATCGGCATAGTTGAGGTTGAACTTCATATTTGGATCATTTTAATCAAATTATGAACTTACAAAAATAATCAACGTGATTTTAATTTGTGATAAACTTCTTCGTAACTTTCAAGATAAAATAATTGCTAGCTAGCTGTTACTGTATCAACTTTTCTTCTTAATTTGAAGATGACACAGGTCAACAATCACCAAAATATCACCGTGGGGGTAAGGCTTCTGACAGTGCTTCTCAGTGTGTTATTATTGATTAATAATCCTCTAATTTAGTAAGATGTTGTTATTTTTCATCAAGATCTATGCTGTCCTATAATCTGAAGAGTAACAAACAATATATTATTCCTCTCCTTTATATAATACAAATGTAATGATATGCAGTCTGCAGTACTGTAAGGGAGATCTACATTAATATATATAGAGAGACATAATTGTTCTTCAGCTATGTATAGATAAACCCTTGTCAGCTATTTGATTGGGTCCAGAGTGACTTAAATCTATGTAAACTATTGACTTATTTGGCTTTGTAAATAATTTTTAATAGGGGAAGTGTTTTTGAATCACACTCTTCAGAAAAAAACTTTATATTAATTTCAGTCTACATAGCAAGTTCTAATGCAAAGAAAGGATCTAAGGGTATGGCAGATATCTTATAATTTCATGTTTCCATATTTTTTTATACTGTAGTTGCCTTGATAGAAAGGAAACACATAGAAACCTAATTTGCTTATATTTTTTAAATCAGGGAAACCAAATTAAATGAACATATTTATATATTACAGCATACATCTTATTTTGATCTTAGTTGTGCGTAATTTCTTATTTAATCACTTCAAATTAATAGAATCACAGTGATTTTAGTGAACATTCTTTGACTTATCCACAAGTTTTCAATACAAAATTGAAAAGTAGCTGCTACAGTACCATCTTTTCTTCTGAATTTGAAGATGAAACTGGACAGCCATCACGGAAATATCAACGTGGGGGTAAGGTTTGTTTATGCTACTGATCAATGTATTATAGTCGATTAAATACACACTCATTTTTTAAGATTCAAATTTTTTTTTCAAGATCCATACTATCCAATAATAATTAATAACATGAATATGATAACACCTGCTCAGTTGTACGTGATATACGTGGATGTGGAGTGCTAGTAGAGAGAATAACAAGATATAATGACGAGAGTACTACAATACCTATTTGACAGGTCTGTAGGTACAGGTATATGACCCCGGTGGCCACAGATAGCTATGAAAACAGATTTTATAAATAATTGCCCAGGAAGAGGTTTTACAAAAGAAACTTTATTTATTTCAGTCTACTTCTCAAGTCCTAATGTAAAAGAAGATGGTATGAAAAATGTGTCTACAGCTAATTTAGAATATATGCTTTTTAGTCTGCAGATTCATTTTTCACAGGTCTAATAGATATGTGTAGTTATAACTTATGTATGTGGAGTCTGTAAAAAGTTCATGTATATGTTTAGAGCTTCATCATAGTTTCAATCCAAGGTTTTGCCTAATTAAACATCTGTTATCCTTGCTTTCATGCTTGTGGTAAATGGCTTTGACATGCCATTCATGGGACTTCATCATACATTAAGCTGACATGGTGTGATGTTACTCAAATATTATTTAAAACAGCATTAGTACTGCCTCAGCTACTCAAACGTTACAACTGAATATAATATGTTAGCTCAGATGTTTTATGCTTTTTCTCGTCAGATTTGCCATTAACATTTTCATTATCATACATTCATTCTTTAAACAAAAATACTGAGGATTTGATTTTTATTTTTTTTTTGACAATATCATCTATACAAACGGACATATCTTTACTGATTAATTCTATTCCTTGTTCATTTGACTGGCTGGGTTATTGTGTTTTTTTCAACTAGAGGAGACATCACATGAATCACAACAAAAATATCACCGAGGGGGTAAGCTTTCTATTCCGTACATGTAAATTATTTCAGGTCAGTTTCAAACTTTGCAGAGGGGCGGTGGGGTAGCTTTTGGTTAAAGCGTTCGCTCGTCGCGCCAAAGACCTGGGTTCGAATCCCCACATGGGTACATTGTGTGAAGCCCATTTCTGTTGTCCCCCGCCGTGATGTTGCTGNTTATTTTTCTCACTTTGAAGATGAATCAGATGCACCGTCACCAAAATATCAGCATGGTGGTAAGGCATAGCTTAACCTTCTCATATTACTGATCGATATGCTTGGCAGGTCAACATGATATAGTTGACACTTATAAATCTCTTTAAGAGTTAATATATTTTTTCTAAATTTAATATTGAAGAAAATTAATGTACATTATTGTACAAGAAAATGCCTTAATCAGCAAATGTACATATTACATACCTGTGTACACATTGCTAGACACAACTGACAGGAAATGAACAAAATAGTGAAATGAACAACATAATGAAATGAACAAAGTCATCATATGATATTGATTGGAGATATCTCCTCAGTACATTCTTCAGTAATTGATTCATGAATATACATTTGTACATGCTTCCTAGTCGACCAGAGTGCTCTAAATCCTCTACAATCTGACAAGCTAAAATATATTTGACTTAATGATTGATAAACCAACTCAGGACATTTTACTCAAGAAAATACCTTTTATGGACTCTTGAGAAAAACTATTGTATTATTTTCAGTCTACATGTCCAGCTCTAATGTCAAGGAAGGAACAGATGGTATGATAAATATTAGAATATTCAATGTGTTTAGACACATGTGAATTATTCCTTTGATAGCTAGGAAACTTGATGCAAGTGAAATGATAATGAAAATACTAATTTGTGCTGATAATTGAAAGAAACAGTTGAAGATATGACTGATAAATGGATGAAAGTATTTAACATATGGTGGCAAATAGTTTAATTCTTATTCGACATTTATCAGTGCAAAGAAAGAAATCACACCTTAAAAAAAAACTCACAAGAACTGAAAAGAGAATGATTAAAGTGATCTTAAGTCATCAACTGTTTGAAAAATTGTTTTCACATGTTCATTATAAGTAAGTGTTCACAAGAAGATCGAACAATATCAATTTTTCTTTTCAATTTGAAGATGAAAGAGATTCACCATCACCCAAATATCACCGTGGGGGTAAGATGGTTTAGACTTGATATTCGTCTTTTAATACCAATTCATATGCTTGACTTCAGTTTGGCTTAGTTTATAATGCTAAAGGCATCTTTTGTGTATTTAACTTTCAAACATTTGAGAGTAAATTAATGCAACAAATGTCTTAAACATCTCTCTTGCATTGCACAAGTGAACGTGTTTGTCGTTGCTAAAGGGAGATAATTCTTGTAGCCTTCTTCAGATATTTCACTCCAATCACAGAGTGCACTTGATCCAAGTTATATGTCCTTGATATTGTATTTGATATTGGTAATAATTAAGCATCTGAGAAAATTCTTTTAGGAATTGTTTTTATTGACACATTTTACAATAAAGATTATGTCAATTTCAGTGTACGTATCAAGTTCTAATGCAAAGAAAGGAATAGATGGTATGAGGGTTGTTTAATTATTTCATAATTACTGATTTTATGTAGTTGCTTTGATAGAAAACATAGGAACATAATTTTGTTTTACTGATGAAATCAGAGAAACAGACAATTGTCAAAAGTATATCGGCATAGTTGAGGTTGAACTTCATATTTGGATCATTTTAATCAAATTATGAACTTACAAAAATAATCAACGTGATTTTAATTTGTGATAAACTTCTTCGTAACTTTCAAGATAAAATAATTGCTAGCTAGCTGTTACTGTATCAACTTTTCTTCTTAATTTGAAGATGACACAGGTCAACAATCACCAAAATATCACCGTGGGGGTAAGGCTTCTGACAGTGCTTCTCAGTGTGTTATTATTGATTAATAATCCTCTAATTTAGTAAGATGTTGTTATTTTTCATCAAGATCTATGCTGTCCTATAATCTGAAGAGTAACAAACAATATATTATTCCTCTCCTTTATATAATACAAATGTAATGATATGCAGTCTGCAGTACTGTAAGGGAGATCTACATTAATATATATAGAGAGACATAATTGTTCTTCAGCTATGTATAGATAAACCCTTGTCAGCTATTTGATTGGGTCCAGAGTGACTTAAATCTATGTAAACTATTGACTTATTTGGCTTTGTAAATAATTTTTAATAGGGGAAGTGTTTTTGAATCACACTCTTCAGAAAAAAACTTTATATTAATTTCAGTCTACATAGCAAGTTCTAATGCAAAGAAAGGATCTAAGGGTATGGCAGATATCTTATAATTTCATGTTTCCATATTTTTTTATACTGTAGTTGCCTTGATAGAAAGGAAACACATAGAAACCTAATTTGCTTATATTTTTTAAATCAGGGAAACCAAATTAAATGAACATATTTATATATTACAGCATACATCTTATTTTGATCTTAGTTGTGCGTAATTTCTTATTTAATCACTTCAAATTAATAGAATCACAGTGATTTTAGTGAACATTCTTTGACTTATCCACAAGTTTTCAATACAAAATTGAAAAGTAGCTGCTACAGTACCATCTTTTCTTCTGAATTTGAAGATGAAACTGGACAGCCATCACGGAAATATCAACGTGGGGGTAAGGTTTGTTTATGCTACTGATCAATGTATTATAGTCGATTAAATACACACTCATTTTTTAAGATTCAAATTTTTTTTTCAAGATCCATACTATCCAATAATAATTAATAACATGAATATGATAACACCTGCTCAGTTGTACGTGATATACGTGGATGTGGAGTGCTAGTAGAGAGAATAACAAGATATAATGACGAGAGTACTACAATACCTATTTGACAGGTCTGTAGGTACAGGTATATGACCCCGGTGGCCACAGATAGCTATGAAAACAGATTTTATAAATAATTGCCCAGGAAGAGGTTTTACAAAAGAAACTTTATTTATTTCAGTCTACTTCTCAAGTCCTAATGTAAAAGAAGATGGTATGAAAAATGTGTCTACAGCTAATTTAGAATATATGCTTTTTAGTCTGCAGATTCATTTTTCACAGGTCTAATAGATATGTGTAGTTATAACTTATGTATGTGGAGTCTGTAAAAAGTTCATGTATATGTTTAGAGCTTCATCATAGTTTCAATCCAAGGTTTTGCCTAATTAAACATCTGTTATCCTTGCTTTCATGCTTGTGGTAAATGGCTTTGACATGCCATTCATGGGACTTCATCATACATTAAGCTGACATGGTGTGATGTTACTCAAATATTATTTAAAACAGCATTAGTACTGCCTCAGCTACTCAAACGTTACAACTGAATATAATATGTTAGCTCAGATGTTTTATGCTTTTTCTCGTCAGATTTGCCATTAACATTTTCATTATCATACATTCATTCTTTAAACAAAAATACTGAGGATTTGATTTTTATTTTTTTTTTGACAATATCATCTATACAAACGGACATATCTTTACTGATTAATTCTATTCCTTGTTCATTTGACTGGCTGGGTTATTGTGTTTTTTTCAACTAGAGGAGACATCACATGAATCACAACAAAAATATCACCGAGGGGGTAAGCTTTCTATTCCGTACATGTAAATTATTTCAGGTCAGTTTCAAACTTTGCAGAGGGGCGGTGGGGTAGCTTTTGGTTAAAGCGTTCGCTCGTCGCGCCAAAGACCTGGGTTCGAATCCCCACATGGGTACATTGTGTGAAGCCCATTTCTGTTGTCCCCCGCCGTGATGTTGCTGGAATATCGCTAAAAGCGGCGTAAAACCAAACTCACTCACTCAAACTTTGCAGATCAATGAGAGATGTTGAACTGTATGAAATCAGCATTTTTCCAAGATTTATCATATTCAAAATCAAATACTGTAGAAATGTCACAAGTGTCGGTAAGCAAAGTTATACCCAAAGCACCTATCTTTGTCATGTAATCAAATGAATCAAATGATGCTCTGTGGAGGATGCTCCCAAGTTTGATTACACTTTTGTGTTGTGTTACTAGTAATTTCTGTTTACGTGTCAAGCTCAAATGCCAAGAAGAAAAAGGTGATATGGCAGACACGTTTTTAATGTTTTTCTCTAGTTTTAACACATTTTTCAGAAAAGTGAGTAGTACTGAAATTCTTTATACGTGCACTTGAAAATACATGGAAATAGCTTCATACTAGAAACTACATGTTATTTGTACCATTTGTTTGGGTCTATTATTTCTGAACATATCAGACTATAGGTGTTGAGGGATTTTAAAACTGTCCTCAGGTGAAAGATGTTTTTATCAGATAGAAATATGCATCTAACAATCACATGTACACATTTTCTTTTTCTATATGTTAAAAGTAGGAACATAAATTCGATGAAAATTATAATATTTTTCTTCTATTTTGAAGACGAGAATGATCGAGCGCTACAAAAATATCAACCTGGGGGTAAGATTGGTTCCAGTGTGACTTCACAGAGTATACATACAGATTCTTTAATGATCTAACATGGCTTGTGATGTGCGACCTTACATTACTAAAACAATAGTTTGTGGTAAATACAATATCAACAGGTGAACACAGATGGAAATAGTTTCAGAATGCACTCTGACTCAGAGACCCGTGAAGTTCCGGGTTAGAATTGGTCTTCAGCACCTCATGCTTGTCGTAAGAGGCGACTAACGGGATGGGGTGGTCAGGCTCGCTGACTTGGTTGACACATGTCATCGTATCCCAGCTGCCTAGATCATGCTGTTGATCACCGGATTGTCTGGTCCAGACCACTGCCATTTAGCTGGAATATTGCTGAGTGCGGCCTTTAACAACAAACGTACAATAAACAAACAAACAAGACTTATTCAGAGTGTAATATCCTATGGTACTGATCATGCTTCTAACTGGAGTCTATGCTGTAAAGGAGGACATTTTTTTAATAGACACAGTTTGAAAAAGGGTATTTTCAGCTGTAAGTGTAAGTGGTTTTATTGATGGTTTAATGGTGGTGTTGTAGTGTGACTTCAAGTTATGTGATGCTATACAGAAACTATTGTCTTATTTTCAGTCTTATCAAGTTCTCTTGTTAAAGAAGGAACCTATGGTATGGGAGACATGTTAATTTCAATTCACGTGGTTCATATACAAGAGCAGTCATTTGTTCATGATTAAATTACCTAGATAGAAACCTAACAATTTAATTGATCTCAGTTTTGTACCTACCAAGAAAAGGTATAAGAGCCATTTTAGGAATGGCAGAAGTAAATGCAACATATTTTCTGATGTCTAAAACTTCAGACATTTTTTGCTTAGATGTTTCAGCATTAAAATTTAATAAAAATAATCTAACAGTTTCTAAAGTGTCCAAAACTTGCATGTGAATACTTTTTCTTGTCAATTTAAAGATGTATCAGATGAATCACCCAAACAAAATGGGGGTAAGAATTTTGTTACTGTACTGAACTTAATCAAGACAAATAGATTAACAAAATAACCTTTTTAGTTAGCTGGTTTCAGATGTTATATGGAGTTGTTAAAAAACAAAACAAGAACTTTTCTGTATTTTTGTGTCAGAATGTAGAAAATATAGTCCCTACCCTAAAGTATGTGATTAATTCTTTTTGAAGTTGACATCTGATTACCGATATTTAGCTTTTTTAGAATATTTTAATGCCTCAGATTGGTTCTTAGCTTGCTTCTATCAGAGGTTAATGTGTTGATCATGTGTTGTGGTCATGCTGTAAAACTTTGAAAACACATGGATTATGAAGTCAAAACTACTTACATGGTCTTGTAATTTAGCGTACAAATAATGTAAAAACTTAACAAGGCTTTATGAATACACATTTGAATGACCATATTGTTACTTATATTATCTATTGGTGTATTAAAACTTTTGTCTTCATTGAGAACCAGCAAGTATTTTATATTGTTTGTGTTCAATTTAAAGACAGAACTGATCGTTCATCCAAAAAGCATGGGGGTAAGAAAAATTGATTTTTATCATACATGTACTTCAAATTCATTTTGTTCAGTGCATTTTAATAATGCATTTTTGTTTATGATCAATTCAAATGTTAGTGATGATTATGATAATATGTTAATGGAAGTGAGTTGTAGTTATACTTTGACCACTTTTATATTTGTTCTTAACAGAAATTAGATAGCTTATTTTTTCTTCATAAGACTTTTATTTTTCCTTGATTTTCTTCATCAAGACAAGGACCAGAAGTTTACTAATTTTAAAAACCAAATGTACATTATTCACAGTTTAACACAAAAAAAATATGCAGTAAGATGTCCTAATTTCTTTCAAATGCTGATTACCTGGACAGGTAAATTCTGAGAAATGAATTACAGAGTCATGCACTACATTTTCCATTGTAATTTTGAAGAATTCATGAATCAAGGACAAACAAAAGTCTGGTTTCTCAATTAAAATTCATAGATTGTAGTTCTAGTGCTAGTTAGATATACAAAAGTAAGATTCTTGAACTGAAGATGGAACTGATCATTCACCAAATAAACGCAAACAGGAAGGTGAAAGTGATAAGCTTAGTCAGCGTTATTGTCACTCAATAAGCTATTTGGTAAATAATAAACATTTAAATATATATGCTGTTTCTATTATTTACATAGAAATTAGCCTGTATGCTAAGCAAATATTAATGGCCTACATAATTCCGGAGGTAGTGATGTTGCAGGGGTTTTGCTGGTTTTTTACATGGCCTTGAACTTTAAAATCCCTCTTGAAAGACCTTGGTATTTTTTGCCAACCTTGAATATAGCCAAAATGGTTTGATGACATGAATTTGCACCAAAATGATGTATTCTTGTCAATATAAATCTTACAACACACAAAAGTACCTACCAAGGATTTTTATGTGTGATGGATCTGTGAGCCAGTGGCCATGAAGAATGTATGACAGACTTAATGAAAGTATTTTGTTGCTTGGGAAAATATATCCTGATAGGATATTTGTGATGGTCATATTGCTTTTTAGGTCTTGCAGCTGCAATAGGTCTAACAACTTACAATATATAGTATGCTGGATGTAATATATTCATTAATAATATTGAAAGACTAATAACCCTGTTAAAATAGTCTTGAATGATACAATGCCTTAAAATGCCTTGAAAATGCCTTGAATGTTCATGTCTAATGTCTGTCAGTACATTTACTTCCATCATATCATACACTAAAGCAAACTTTGGTGGACATTTATGACGCAAAATGCTAAGAGACCCTCAAGCTTCTCTGGTACATGATCACACTTCTTCTTCAAACTGAGGTATAAATGGATCAATGTTGTAGAAATATTTGGATTTGGTTGGCTCAATTTAAAACCTGTGTTATACATGTATTTTCATATTTATATTTGAAGACGAAATGAATGAATCATCAAGAAAGAATCATCGTGGTAAGATGTGTTTAAACTTAACTGCAGTTTTCACAAAAGGGTTACTAAATTTGTGATTGGCTGGGTGATTTTTTGTCATAATGTTAGGTGAATTATTTTCATAGAAAGTGTTATTTGGGGACATTGAATTTTAACCAACATTTTTTATTCAAATCAAAAATTTAAATGTGGACAGTATCTTATGTAAATTTGTGAAACAGAAAACTAAGTTTTGAATTTCTTGTCACTTTCAAGATGACCCTGATGAATCTTCAAATGCTCGTAAAGGAAGGGGTAAGATGATTTTATCAATCTAGGTACTAATAATCAAATTAAAATCTACTAACCAATCATTCCCCAGAATATATCTGAAGTATTTAAGGATTGACTGTGTATTTCTTTCGTTGCATTGAGGTATGAAACTAAAAACCAATGTGCAAACTGTATGAATCCGCTTAGCGGATTCTTACAAAAGTATTGAGGACATTACCTTGTACAGTAACTTTACATTTGATGTCATGTACATCATCAGAAATACCATCAAGGAATGCTTGAAAACTGGAATTTGATTTGGCAAATATTATATGGTGATGTTATTGATTCCAAGGTGAAACTGATGACTCACTTAATGAACACGTCCACCGGGGTAAGAACAGTTGAAGTTTGTATGCCATTGGTTTCGAATACTTGGTTTACTGATGTATTTTCCTGTGAAATCTGTTAACAAATGTCAGTGATAACATAACCTTCAGTAAGTGAATGTGAACAACTCAATCTTTCCAAGAAAAAATCTGAACTTGTTTCTTTGACTGGTTTGAGAGCATCCCTCTGACCACAGTTTTCACTGCTTTGTTATGCTTTCAAAACTACCTCAGTTTTGTTGACCATGACATGAATATCTGTAGTTCAAGTAATAACAAATACCACATTAGAATGATTGATTGTGTGTTGTGTAATAAGATGGTTTATTCCTTTTTAACACACCTAATTTATCAAACTTAAAATGTGTCAATATTGCCTGGAAATAATAGGGATGTGAAAAAAACACATATATAATACATATGTTCAATTTGATCATCTAAATTTGTCAAGGAGGATGTGATTCATTGTTGCTGATCAATGAGCTAAGGTTTTAATTTTAGTCCTTTGTTTCAAGCTTATGAGATTGTATGGACATCTCTGTCACTTCACATTCTACTTTCTGATCTGAGTTTGAAGTACACTAAGCAGTTGTGTATCAACTTATATCACTCTCTTGCATTATCATTGCTTATATTCATTTGGATGTTTAGTAAGTCAGTATCCTCATCCAAATAACCTGTGAAGATCCGGGTCAGAATTGATCTTCAGTAACCCATACATCTAAGAATAATGGGGTCAGACCCGCTGACTTGGTTGACACGTTATCGTATCTCAGTTGCGTAGATTGATGCTCATGCTGTTGATCACTAGATTGTCTGGTCCAGACTCGATTATTTACAGACCGCCATCATATAGCTGGAATATTGCTGAGTGNGGCGTAAAACTAAACTCACTCACTCCTGATCCAAATAGTCATTATTTCTACTGAGGTAGTATTGGCTATCCACAAATGTTTTGTTGGACTGAGGCTCTCTGGAGTTTGCTGAGAAAATATTCACTTTATAAAGGCATTTATTTCTCAAGAACCTAAAACTCAGTTCATTTATAATTATTGAGGACATTAATGTTTTCTCACTTTGAAGATAAAAAAGATCGGTCATCTAAAAAACATCAGCGTTGGGGTGAGCTAACATAATTTGATTTAATTTTGTTGGTTAGTTTGCTTGTAAAACTAATTAAATTTTGTTTGCAGAAAGGTGTTTATGCTATGAACAAAAGTTTCATTTTATGAAATCAATTGTTTTATCATGCAAATTAAATTGTGAGATTGAAAGATTCCTATGCCTTTCATCTTTTGCTAGCTGAAAAGTAGAATATATTGTTAGTCAGTATACAGCTAAAGTTTCAAGTGCTGTCGTAATAGATAGTGATACTTAACGTTATGAGAAATACATTCACCTCAACCATTTTACAGTATTTATTGCAAATGTTATCTTGTTCATTTCAAGATGACAGAAATGGGTCACCACATTCTCACAGGCGTGGGGGTAAGAATGTTATATATGAATCATAAATATGAATGTTATATATGAATACAAAATTACCATTTGATCATTATTCCTTAAGATGACATATTTTCACCCTGCATTTAAAATAGTTATAAAACGTGTGTACTTCATAAAATTATACAACCATTTCTACAGCCATATTCATTAATCTTCTGTCAAGGAATAGGTCAACTTCTAAAAAAATATTTTTGACTGATGAAGCAGAGATTTACATTTTCTTCATGCAAACAAGAAACATTATAGCAGTCACCTTGTGAGAGAGACCTAAAAACCAGCTGAGACAAATTGCAAGAATATTCGTTTTCTTCATTTTAAGATGAAACTTACCGACCATCAAATAAATATCAACATGGAGGTAAGAACAGACTATAGCTGGGGCAACATATCAAGTTAATGTATTAGTTTAACAAATCAGCACAAAGGTAGTTGTATTCTTTCATACTTAAATTGTTTCTGTCAGAATAGCCTAAAAAATTAACCATATTTTTATTGTAAGCATATTTTAACAAATATAAATATAGTTATTTAGAAGATACAGTATGGAATACATTATTGAAAACGTATGTAACAAAACTATAATAAACTTGTAGCTTTGTTTTTATCTCAAAGTTTTCATATAACATCTGACAATTACAATTTTGTTTACTTTGAAAGATGGGAGAGATCGGTCACCTGATAGACATCAGCGTGGGGGTAAGATAAGTTAATAGATAATCGTTTAAATTTCAAATAATATTTCTACTTGCTGATTGACACACAGAATAATGTATAGCAACATTGGACTATGAGAACTATGTGTTTTATTCATATTAAGACAATAACTTTTTCATATAACAACTGACAATTACAATTTTGTTTACTTTGAAAGATCGGAGAGATCGGTCACCTGATAGACATCAGCGTGGGGGTAAGATAAGTTAATAGATAATCGTTTWWATTTCAAATAAATATTTCTACTTGCTGATTGACACAYAGAATAATGYATAGCAACATTGAACTATTAAAAACTATTTGTTTTGCTCATTTGAAGACAATATGAGGTACTTATCAGTAAATAAAGATCAGAATTAACACTAAATGCTAAAACATTTTGAACTATTCCACTTTGTGACAAAGGTTAACAAATAACATATAAAGATCTTTTTGATAAATAAGGATATAGATTGTGCTTGTGAACAGATAGTTTAACAGATTATAAACCATACTTTCTCTGGTGTTCAAGATGGAACCGATCGTACATCAAACTCAGATAAACGTGGTGGTAACGTATTACATCATTGCTGCTACAGTTACCTGGCTTCAACTATTAACGTTTTCCTTTTCAGTACTAACCAATTTCCTGTATGCTCAATAGATCAAGTATAAGAGGCTGAACATGCTCTAATTCTGGGAATACTAGTAGCATCTTTGTGGTAAAGACTGTCTTCCTCATGAAATGAGCTCATCTGTTCTTGCTGTGCATTTCTGTCTGCAGTTATTGGTAACGTGATCTCAGAAGAAAGCATTCCACTGGGAGTGTACAGGGCAAAGTAACCCAAACATTGAACTATGCTTTAAGGATATACTACTAAAACTTTGGTAGGGATATTGTTCTATACCAGAGGGAGACTGGAAATTTATGTCAAGGCTGTGAACTGAATGTACAGATAGAGATGTGCCAAATGTACAAATTTTCATGTCCAGTTAGGGTAACTCAGTGGGAAGGCATTTGCTCATCACTACAAAGTTCTGGGTTTGATTCTCCATGTTTGTAAAGCCCATTTAGAGTTTTCCCAGCCATAATGCTGTGGGAATATTGCTAGGAACACTGTGAAAGTTTGCTCACCACTCAGTACAGGACTGAGACACACATGTGGAGTCCTATACTAGTAGTTGATGTTCCACTTTCTTTGTCCTCTGTTCCTTGTCTTGTGTTAGCAATTTGAATTAAAAGACTTTTTTGTCATTCAAAATATTGTACACTATCATACAGTAATATATTGGAGTGTATTAGTTCTCCCATAGAAGATGCAAAGAGAAATGGAGAGATTTTATTTACTGTAGATGTTTTCTTTACTCAAATTTCTTTTAAACAAGTCATAGTACCAGAACGGGTAAAAGTGTTTTTATCATATACCTGATGAGATTTTCAGCATATGATTTCGTGCTGCCAAAAAAGACTTTTTCATATATCATAATTTCTGGTCTTGTTGTTACCTATACAATATCCTTATCAAAAGTTGAGTTGTATTCCAGTGCATTATTCTGTGCCTCTACTCCAGAGAATGCTAGTAGATGACAGTCGGGTCTAAAGTTAGTTTATAAGAATCTTTCAATGTTCATATTTTACTACAAATATTAGCTCCTTTATGCTTCACATAAGTTCAGACTTTTCTTAATCTTCTCTGCCACTGTAAATGGACAGTTCTTACATCTGTGTTTGTTGTTAGACACATTTCACTCATGTGTGATGTATTTGAGCTGATACAGTTGGACTTCAAAGTTTCTAATGAAGAAAATAAAATATAACTCAACAATTAAAAAGATTTTCGTGGAGGCAGTCATCAGATTCCATCATAACCTGTAATTTGTATTTTTCATTTAAAGATGGGACAGATCGATCATCACGCACACATCCACGTGGGGGTAAGATAATCCTCTGAATCCAGGCCTGATATATAGCCTTACCTTCACTATGTAAAGTGGATGTTATGAAGGGGTTATTGGTGTGTCTACTTCCTGTAATATCTAACCTGTCTTCATGCTGTCATCAATTCCTTTGCTTCATATATGAAATGTATGGTCACTGGTGATATGTCATAAATAATATTATCTTTTGAGTGGGTTGGCTTTCTTTGACTTTTGCATGAATTAATGTGGGACCTTTGACCTGATAAATTGTATATCGAAACATGCATCCAGTTTTACGTTAATGTACACATACACATACCCTGGGTGGCTGGTAGGGTTGTGATTGAAGTTGTTATTTGTCACTGAAATAGTCTCTTCTCTGGTGTCCCTTTCATGTGTCCCGGTTATATTACCTCGAACAGTGCCATAAAACTAACTGACCCATTCAATATACACCAAGCTCCTCATGTTCATTCTTGAATTATGTTGTCAGACACCTGTGGGATCTTTAAACACCTCAACATCATAGGGCTACATACATGCTCTTTCTTTGATAATGTAGGGAGGACAAAATACTCATGGAAGCAAAATATGTTTCACTTTGATGATAGCATGGTCAGCAGATGTTCTTTCTTTGGGCACTGCAAAGGGTAACTCGTTTCTCTGATTTACATCGTTGTATATGTACTTCTATATACATGGTCTGGTATTTTGTTAGGTAAGGCAATGCATTCTCTTTGACAACATATGGTCTATATCTGACAATAATATACATCAATATGCTTCATCTTTGATCATGACATAACCTTACATATGTGCACTTTCCCCTCATTATCACAAAGGTTGTCAATTCCGCTTTTATTTGATAAATGAAGGAAAATATTCTCTGTGACAAATTTTCACATCTGCCAGTATGCTTTATATGTGTTTATGCCAACATATGTATCTTCCTTGATTAAAAAACATGTTATCTAATTCTGTGGGGAAATATTCTTTGGGTAATACGCCATCTTTAATGTTGAATAGTTTTGTATTTAATTAGAAACAAAAACAAAAATTAAGTGAATCTGAATATTTCAATTTCATAGAACTGGCATTTTAGGGTCATTTCTTTTCCCTAAATACACAAATAGAGTTTTAAGATTTTGTTTTGCTTTTGTTTTTTTCAATTTGAAGATGGGAAGGATCGGTCTTCACATGCTCGTCAACGTGGGGGTAAGATCCGCATATCTGCTCATGTATATAAACTCTACTAAAATATCTTTGTTTGTAATAACAAATACTTTACAAAATATCAGCAAGTTACTTTGTGTACATATATTAATTATTTAAATGATAGATGAAAAGATGTTTAATGAAAACTTTTCCTTTTTCAAATTAACATATTTTGTGGTTTCACCAAATTATAGAAATATGTTCAATAACCATTCATATAGTATTTAAGATGCATAATAATAACTTCAGTTGATATTTGCTAGGGTTTTATGCAACTCTGCATTTGTTTACATTTTGAGATATTTGGTGTGTGTTGCGGATTGAGCAAATGACAGACGGTCAGACCATTATGCGAACTGTATTTTTCGTTAGGTTTTTGACACATAATTGAATATGGCTGTTTTCTTAATGTCCTGAGAAAATATAGGCAACTCAGTCTAAGGGAGACAACTCTTCCTGAACTGTGGGTTAGTATTTGCAATACACTTCGTAGAGACTTTGTTGCCTCGATAAGAATAGTACAGTATGTCTTCTCATCGAATCAAAGCACAAAGTCTTAAATATATCTTGTAGATGCCTTGCTCATAAAATATAAGGCCCAATCTCTGTCTTCTTCTCCTTTCTTGACCTAAAGTATACAATAGAATCTTATTTCTCGTCACTTCCGAGTCGCTATTTCTAGAATATCTGAATACAAAATGTAGAATTAAAGGCTCATTTTAGTCATGGGTTCAGTTAGTGCATGAGGAATGTCAGCAACATCATCATTTGGGTTCTACAAGTGGGACATTTTATTAGTGCTTTCGGCTGATTACAGTTGTGCTCTTGTTGAATGGCAACAGAATTTGTTTTGCTAATATAAGCGTTTTGGTGAGCATTTGGGTGAATGAAAGAATGCAAGAACTGGTTGGTCACATGTTAAGGTGTGCAAGGTTTTCATTAGCAAATAAATCTCACATATAAAATATGCAACTTACATGCTTTTATGAGAAGCTATGCCTATATAGTGCCAACGGTATACAGTGCTTGCAGTATGAAATCCAACCTTTAACCAATGATAAAGCTAGTTAATCTGCTTGACTACTGGAATAATTAAACATAACACTAGTAAAATAACTAGCATTGTTTAGCATTCATGAGAGATTCAATGTAAGTGTATAATGCGTTATTATTTTTCATAATATGATGTGTACCCAGTATGTTATGGTTGTCTCACCGTCACATAGATGACATACATAGTCTTTCACCTTTAGCAGTCATATATCACTGAAGCTAATAGATCATTTTACTTGCCCACAGGAATTGAAAGCATTTCCACAAACCAAACTTGTATGTTTTCTATATGTGCATCAATGATCGCTTACAGTTCTGTGATGTGATGTTATACAATCATATGAAGACCATTCTGTAACAAATTGTGAGGCGTTAGTGCTAGTAAGTTGTCAGTGTTTCTACTCCAGTCTGGATTTGATCCTCAATGACAAGTGGCAAGAGGAACCTTGATGGATTGGGTGATTTGCAGGTGACCTGATTGATGGCTTGTCAGTGGACAGTGTCAGTAATATCAATCACTGGATAGTCTAGCCCAGTGTCTATGCGTAATCCTATCAAAATCGCATAACAAAACGGACATTGAGATTTCAGTCTATCGCTGATTTGCAGAATATGAATACTCTCAGCACAGCTTCGACAGATGTTTTCCCAAATCTTTTCATGTTTTTATCACTGGTGCTCAAATAATTTGATGCACTTCCTGAATATGATAAAGATCATAACTATTAGTCTGATTGTCTTGACGCTGCCATTGTATTTGAATCAAATACAAGTACAGTAGAATACTTATATAATGAACACGGATATAACAAACTGATGGCTTTAGCAAACTGTTTTGAAAGTCCCAAATAAACCTTATATTATCATATAAAAACGTGAATAGCGAACTACGGATATAACGAACTAATTTCAGTGGTCCCCTGGAGTTCGTTATAAAGGTATTTAACTGTAATATGAAAGAAGGATCTAATTGGTCAAGACTCATAATAGCCACTGGTGGCATTACACTTGACCCATGAAATTCAAGCCTACATTGGCAAGGATGGAAACTTTACTTGTACAGGCAGCTAACTCCCTTGCCTCAGAAGGATGCCTCTCCCACTTCACTGCCAAACATCATCCCTCACATCATTTCCAAAGTACCAAGGGGC
>VKKT01007973.1:32133-46684 GCA_008038995.1 Haliotis laevigata | reverse complement strand
CAAGGAATATTATTTACATGTGAGGTAGTACCTCTTTTATTTTGACGGCATTATAAACGATGTCGAAGTTTATTTTACTTCCATATCCTCAAACGCTGGTTTAATGTTTCTCTTATGGGTTGTGAATTTAATTTTCGACATCCCTCTAAAAGACGGATACTTTTTGCTGTACTGAAGCAAATTAAAACAATCATTGTATGTGTAATTTTATGCCTCAGTGATTTAGAATGGGTACTGTATCAAGGGTTTTGATAATATTATTTATGTGTGAGGTAGCACCTCTTTTATTTTGCAGTATTATAAACACTTAAGAATTAATAAATTATGTAAACATGAGAACGCTTGTGTTGTATTGCTGTGTTTAAACATGGTTATCGAACATTCAGAAAATTTACCTTAACAACTTCGGAATGCTTCGTAGACCTAATGTACTTAAACACTTGGGTAAATAATGGGAACTTACACTTTTTTTAGCTCTACGAACCTTTCAAGAATAACGTCTAGTCTTTCAAAGTAGCACATGTAGACAGATGTGTGTCTGTGTGTGTGTGTGTGTGTGTGTGTGTATGTGCGTGTGTGTGCGCGTGTGTGTGTGTGTTTGATCACGCTCTCTGTGAAGGTATGTGCAGTTATTAATACTTACACATTTAAAACAACGAATTTGCGTGAGTGATATTACATCATGATACTATGAGTAATATATTATAACGCATTATCTTTATACTTGATAGATTTCTAATTATTAATAATAAAATTCGTTGAGAACATTTATTCTCAAGAAATCACAATCCGGCTTAGAACTTCTCATATTTACTCGCTTAAAACGAACCCAGCTGTCTGACTGATACAGAAAGAATTTGAGATATTGGTTGCGGTCAGCGACTTTGGATTGAAATTATAAGTGGGAGCCTCTACACCGTGTTTATCGTGTAGGTTTGACAAGCGTTCTATATGGTCAGTCAATAGCGTAGTCAGCGCGAAGAGAGACGGTGAATAAAGATGTTTGAGAGAACTGTGTTTATCGTACGGGTTTGACACGGGTCATACGGGTATAATTTTATATATATATTATTTTTTTTTCATAACACGGGTCATACTAGTAGGATTTTTCTTTTCTTTTCTTTTTTTTGTTATTATCTTTTGTGATATTAAATTAACATGTGTCGAGCAATATGTTATTAATTCTGGAGAGCATATTAACCAAATTCATCATAAATATGTCTCATAAAGCACCATATTATTTACCTAACTTGGCTTTAAGAGTCTTTTGCTTTTTGAGGACATCCAGTGCTTGGGAGCTACTCGAGTTCGAATTTCTCAACCTATAAATACGATATCAAGCGAGGTTATTATTGTTGTTATATACATGAAAATACTGTGTTGAAGGTAATGCTGTCATTTGTGAATCTGCCATGGAGTCGATACAACAACCCCTTCCATCCACAAGTAACATGGATAATGACGCGGCAACAGAGATTTTGGACACCGAAGTTGAGAGTGTCCTCCGTCTGGAAGTAACACCTGATCCTGACGATGACGGCGATAACGCTCGCACTGGTGACCGCGACAACTGTGTTGTTGTTGATGATGATGATGATGATGATGATGTTCTTATCGTTACTGATGACAGCGACGAAGAGGTTGTATATCGGCCTCTATCTAAGAAGCAGAAAAACGGCGAGGGTGACAAGGTGGTAAAATCCCTTGCAAATACAATCGCCCCGAAAATAGAGGTTGTATATTTCCCGCATTCCCGTAGGAAAGACTTGATGATTTTCAAAACAAACGCCAACGGGGACCAGAGGACAATCAAGATGTCTAAGACTGTTGCTGAGAAGGTTGGTGTCCACCTTTAGTAATATTTATTAGATCTCGTTGTATCCATATTCAATTATACATATCCCTTACATTTTTATAACAAGATTGCAATAGTTAAAATGGATAATGTAACTATAACTTAGATATGTGATAATAAATAATAAATATTAATAAATTAAACCCAAAAGTGTGATGTATTGAATAATGTGACCTTCTGTTTGTGCATAAAGTATTGATTCTCTTTTTTTCATTTTTCCTCCTAGCTCATCAGCAAGACGGGCAAAATAAAAACAGTGCTAGCAACAGTTGAAGTTAAGTTTGCCCACAAGAGGGATCTTTCCAGGGCTGCTGTCCTCGTCATCAACAGCGAGCAGGGTTATAAAGCCCTGATCAACAAGTACCAGGAATACTGGTACGTTCAATTGCAAAGGTTCGTGGGACCGGAAAAGCTAATTCCTCAGAGGAATAATGGTGTCTCCTTCGCCCCGGATGATTTGTACAAAGTCTTGGATTGCATCAGGGAGCTTATCGCATAAGTGTGTAACAACATTTCAACGTTTGTGAAACATGGCGCCAACGTTTTTATGTGAACATTGCGGACGCTTTTCGTCATCACGTGAATGTAGGTTTTGTTTGACAAGGAAAACCAGGCAGGTTCTTCGAAGTAGATATAATAAGTTTTTGTGTGCACACTGTGGGCGTTTTTCATCTTCACATAGGTGTGCGTTTTGTCTTGGAAGAAATGTGGGAAAGGGTTTTAGACCTGAGCGTTCAAAAAGATTTCTCCTCCTTCGAAAATATAATATAATTTGTCCTAAAAGGTTAAGCACTAGAAAAAAACATGGTCTCTGTGAAAAATGTGGCTGCTTATTTCCTATGAAATTTACTCATTTTTGTAATGCTTCTGGGAGATTCCGCTCAGCTGGGAAGGTGAAACGCGATAATTATCATCGCACTATAACTGATTCAAAATTTAATCAAAAGGGTTTGGTATGTGGAATTTGTAATTCTGCGTTCCCCTCAAGAACGAAATTTGGTCATCATCTGAAAAAGTGTTTAACTGCTAGGGATAAACATCGTTTGAAGAGGAAAGTGGTTAAATACAAATGCCATACGTGTAGTGGGATATTTACAAACAGAAGACAATTAACACATCATCAATTATTGCATCATCGTCAGCATGGTGGTTCAGCTAATTTGCAACCTGAACCATGGTCTCCTAATTCTGTTGTTAGACCATGGACAGATGCTAACGGTGATCTTGTGCTTGAGGGTTTGAAGGAAATTTATGATACATTCAAACCCATAATATTAAAGCCTAACTCGCTTTCTACTGTAAAGGATGAAACGGAAATTAAACATGAATATAATTTTCCTTTGGATGGTGTAGATGTTGAAAATATAGATTTTAAATCACAGTTGGAAGAAATATTCAAACATGAAAAATATTCCTTTAAGCTAAATTTATCTTTCGGGGTTATTCTACAAGATGTTGATAGTGGGAGATATCGCTATTTCATACCCTATAGTAACAATAGCCTTCTCAGTAGACCGGTTTTAGTGAACAATTCAGCTTCCATGAAGCGTGCATTGGTTAAAATTAGGGAGAAGTCTGTTGAAGATCATGTGATGACATCAAGACCGAATACTAAATGGAAAACTGTTTTTGTAACGAATGTGTTGTACACAATATATAGGACTTCATACACTTTGGGTGCGGGTGGTGGTAAAATACCTGCCTGGTTAAAATTAAAGAAATCTGTTGTGACTTTTGATAAAAAGGATAACTTATGCGCATTTAGGTGCCTAGCTTTCCATATGTTGAAACAGTTGCAAGCTAAAAACAAAAACCTTCGCGTCAGAGGAGACAGAATTGAGAAAAAGACTCATAACCTATTTCTAAAGTGGTGTAAATTAAAGGGTTGTAATTTACACAATTTTCCTGGACTAAAAGCGCCTGACGATGTCCCAGCGTTTGAATCGTTGTTTAAGGTGAAGGTGAATATATTTTATTTTAACCCTCTTGACAAGTCGTGTATCCCTGTATATCTAGGTGTATTAGGTGGTGATGGAATAGCTAGTACTTTAAATTTGAATATTTACGAATCACATTTAAGCTACATAACCGACTTGCGTGCTTTTACAAGAAAATATACCTGTAGATCATGTAGTATGATGTTTCCAAACAGTTTCCGACTGAAAAGACACGAGCGATCAAAGTGCGGTTGTAAAACTCGTTATATTCATTCTGGTGGATATTTCAAACCACCGTTAACAATATTTGAGGAGATAACGGAGATTGTTGACATTGAGATTCCTTTGGAGGATAGATGTTACGATTATCTAGCGATGTTTGACTTTGAAAGTTTACTGCAACCGACAACGTGTGATGAAATGAATACTGAGAATCAGAAGTGGTTGCATAAACATCATGCTGTCTCAGTTGCTTTGTGTAGTAATGTTCCTGGTTACACAGATCCTTATTGCATAATTAATGACAATAGGGAGGCTTTAGTAAGAGAAATGGTGGATTATATTGATAAGATATCCGCCAAAGCGGCCATTTGTATGAAAGCTAAGTTTCAGCATGTGTTGGACTGTTTGCATAAAGAAATTGGAAAATGGAGTGAGATCGCTCGTGTTTCTGATAATTCTTCTGTCGTTGATGATGATCTTTGTCATGATAATTTCGATGATGTGGAATGCCAGAGTGATAATGATTGTGATGAAGAATCTTCTGCTGCTATGCTAAATAGAATGTCTAAACCAAATGTATTCCGCACAATGCTGCAGAAAGTGTGTGATAATGACGTGGTAGATGTTTCTTATAACGAGTGGGATGAACTTCAGGATGGCGATGTTGACTGTCCCCATAGTTCCCATGCATCTGAGGTGATACCACATAACTCGGCTGTTTTAATGCGCAAGACATTGGAAGCTTTACTTAAAAAGTTTCAATCTTATATAGGGCAGCTACCGGTTCTTGGGTTTAACTCCTCTAAATATGATTTAAATTTGATTAAGAGTCATATTGCTAAAATGTTTAATTTAACAGATAAATCTAATTCACACGTCATTAAGAAGAATAATCAGTACTTGTGTATTTCTACCGCTTGTTTTAAGATGTTGGATCTTTCTCAATATCTTCCTCCTGGCACTAGTTATGCAAAATTTTTGGAAATGTTTAATATATCAGATCACAAAGGTTTTTTCCCTTATGAATATTTAACCGGTTTCGAGAAACTAGATGAAACAGAATTACCACCTATTGAGGCTTTCTGGTCGACTGTTAAGAACGTTAACACACTAGAGGATCCCCTTAGGAAAAAATTTTTGGAGACAAGAGAAGAAAACCCAGACAAACCCGTATCCGTGATACTAAAGGACTTGAGCTT
Source organism: Haliotis laevigata (assembly GCA_008038995.1). Classification (NCBI taxonomy): domain Eukaryota; kingdom Metazoa; phylum Mollusca; class Gastropoda; order Lepetellida; family Haliotidae; genus Haliotis; species Haliotis laevigata. Next base: position 41,471 of record VKKT01007973.1, on the reverse strand, counting down.
AGACGAGTGTCCGAAATCTAAGGAGGATAATTACAAATTTCTGCAAAAGGTTTGGGAAGAACATAATATGGTCACATTACGTGACTTGTTGACGTGGTATAATTGTTTGGATGTTGGTCCTGGTGTTAAAGCTGCTTCAATGCTAAAATCTTTCTATTGGTCTAAAATGAAAATAGATATTTTTAAAGACGCTCTTTCTGTACCAGGAATAGCCAGGAAATTATTATTTAAAACTTCCCTAGATAATAAAGTAAGCTTCTCGTTGTTTGGTGAAGATGACAAATCCTTATACTACGGGGTTAAGCGTGGTGTTTCCGGGGGACCTTCCATAATATTTAAGCGGTATCACGGTGTGGGAGAAACCTTTATCAGGGAAAAGGGAGATAAACCGTGCAGGGCTATTGAAGGCTTTGACGCAAACGCTTTATATCTCAGTTGTATTGCAAGCGAGATGCCGGTTTCATACTACGTTAGGTGGTGTCCTGCTGAGACTACCGCTTCTTTCAAACCCCGCAAGTCTGAAAGGTACACATTGGCTTATGACTGGCTAGACTGGGTAGCCCAGAGGGATAATATTGTAATTACACACAAGCTTAATAATGGGGGTAAGGAGAAGAGGGTAGGGATTTATGCTGTTGACGGATTTGCAGAAAGCGCAAACACTGTCTATGAATTTAATGGTTGTTACTGGCATTCTCATTTATGTTGTGTTGATTTAGTGGAAAAGGATAAAAAGAAAAAAGAGTTGTTGAAATCTCGGTATGAGAGAACCATGGAAAGAGAACATTTTATCAAATCCCAGGGTTATAATGTTGTTAGTATGTGGGAATGTGAATTCAAAAAGTTGTGTAGTACGGATGCGGGGTTGAAAAAGTTTTTGCAGGAACGACAACACTCGTTTTTTAGGAAACATTCTAGTGGCGCTACGACACAAGACATCCTTTCGGGGGTTGTAAGCAATGATTTTTTTGGTTTTGTTGAAGTTGATATCAGCGTACCTGATGATCTCTATGAATATTTTAGTGAAATGTCACCTTTGTTCGTAACCACTAAAGTCCCTTTTGACATTATAGGAGAAAATATGCAATCACATGCAAGACAGCATGATATTGAACGTCGAGACAGGGTTCTTTTAGTTGGGGGTATGAAAGCGAAATCATTGTTGTTAGCAACCCCTTTATTGAAGTGGTATCTTGATCATGGCTTGAAGGTAACAAAGATTTACCAAGCTGTCGAATACCAGAGAAATAAATGCTTTTCAGATTTTGCCAAACAGGTAACTGAAGCTAGACGCCTTGGTGATGCAGACCCTAGCTTTGCTATAATGGGTGATATTATGAAACTTATTGGAAACTCTGGTTTTGGATCCTTGCTGATGAATAAGGAATTACATACTAACTGTACATACGTTCAGGGCGAGGATAGCGCAAAATTAACAGTGAATTCGCGTCATTTCATGTCGATGAATGATTTGGGTGATGATTACTATGAGTTTCAGTTAGCAAAAAAATCCATCAAGTTGAATATACCTAATGTGTTAGGTTTTTTCATTCTACAGTATGCAAAGCAGAGAATTTTAGAATTTTACTATGATTTTTTGGATGTATTCGTATCGAGATCTGATTTCGAGTGTTGTCAAATGGATACTGATAGTTTATACATCGCCTTGAGCGGTACTTCTTTATCTGAAGTAATTAAAGCTGACAAAAGAGACGAGTACGAGAAAATGTTGTTTGGATTTTGTGATCGCGAGGATATTCAAGCAGACGCCGTGCATCATTTTTTCCCTAGACAGTGTTGTGCTACTCACGCTAAAAGAGACAAGCGAACCCCTGGTTTGTTTAAACTTGAAAGCAAAGGTGTGGAAATGATATCCTTAAATTCCAAATCATACATTTTGAATAAAGGTTACGGCGATGTAAAATTTAGCTGCAAAGGTCTTAATAAGTCTAATTTGAAAAATGCTGTGAATTCATTTAAAGAAGTTTTGTTTACTGGTAAGAGTTGCCCTTCTCTCAATACAGGTTTTCGCTTACGTGAAAATACTATATATTCATATCAACAGCGGAAATGGGGTTTAAGCTATTATTACATGAAGCGTGAAGTGCAGTCTGATTCTGTAAGCACTCGACCTTTGAAGATGACACTGAGACCTGTATAAGAAGAAGAAGAAGTGGTGTTCTGAAGTAACTGTTTTGTGTGTGAGGTGAAGATAATTCCATGCTCACTCGTGTGATGAGTGATGCTAACTCATGTGTTCAGGGATGAACAACAAAGAGGAAGGACTCTATTATTGTAATTATATGTTATCTATACTTTTATATCAACTGTATCTGTGTTATTCGTGTAAGCGATAAAATATCATATAAAGAGAATGAATACTTCTCGTTGTTGTTCTTTCTTATCGAACCATACCCCCACCATTCACTTACACCTCCTTATCTTTGATCTACTAAACATGGTTTTATTGCATTGAATTGTTTACATGCTCGACGCATGAGACCGCTAAAACATGTCATGCGAAATGATGTATACTCAATTTACGTCCATACATCAGAGCCCTGTGCATCAGTGAGGCATAAAATTACACGGGTGTATAATACTAGGCACACGCACACAAACCAGCCTTATCCGTGAGTGCTCACTGATGCTTTTTGCTCACACTCGGTGACTTAAATGTCTCCGAGACCTGAGATGCTATATAATGTTAATCAATTGATCAAGCGTATTAAATAAAAATAAAGCTCTTGAAAGTTAACATCTTTATTTCTATACATCCTAGTGAATAAAGAATATCCACATTGCAACCAATGCTTATACAAATGTAGAACAGTGAATAACAAGTAAGCTTGTCACAAATTGTTAATAATGAAATAACGTAATATACAAAAGTTATACAGAATTCTATTAATTATCGTATTTATAAAACAAATCAATAACGCATACAAGTAAACATTATTATTACCGTTAGGTTACACAAGTCGAAATATAATATTAGAAAGTATTCTACCGTTCTTAACATATAAAAAACCACCTATCGGTATCTACACCATTTCAGCTTACAAAATTTCCTACCATACACCTTTTTAGACTCAAAAATCCTGTTATTATGATTGTAATTATCAGCACTATTATTTGCAATAACCTCATTCTCTCCCTCTTCCTTCCTGTCATGTTTTTCTTCCGTCTTGTCTACATCAACACATTCATCCTTTCCATACTTCCCTGGTTGGGAAGGCGAATATTCTTTTGAATCTGTTGTGGGAATAATTTTTCCCTCTTGTTTCCTGTTGTCTTGCGCATAATTTAAAAGTCTTTCATACTTCATCCTTGGAACTAAAACTAGCTCTTCTGCTGCTGTCGCCTTCCTCTTCATCACTTTCAAAACTATCTAAATACTTAAAAGTTGTATTAATCACTGTTGGTAGTAGAAAACTGACTGATAGTATTTGACTCCTCTTTTGCATACGTCCTACTTCATTTCGTGCTATCGATCGAATGACTCCTCTATGTTTGGAAAGTTTTTTTTTAACATCCTCTCCCATGGGAATGTTCCCTCGTAAAAGATTTAGCATTATTTCACACAATGTATCCATCTGTTGGTTAGTCATTGTTTCCAATATTGCTTTGCGCTGTTTTGGTGCTACTTCAGCGAGCACATTGAGAAAATGCAAACACTTCCAAATTCTTTCCATTACATTGGTTGATATACTGTTAAAACCTCACCCGGGAATATCCTACTTCTCAACTGGTATTCCTGACTGCTACTTGGACTTAAATCTATATACAAATATCCGTAAGATTGTAAATTTATCGCTTTATCATAAGCATCCAAAAGGAAAGTAGACTGACCGGGCAATATCTGCCTCCCAAGCATTTGTATTTGAAGACGGTCTCTAAGATTTTTAAATAGCACAATAGCGTGACAGTTCAGAGCGATAACTCGAGCATATTTTCCATATACACCTGCGTACAAGCTTTGGCTTGTTAGACAAACTGAAATATTGAGATGATGACTAAATGCTGTAAATAGCTTACACATAACTGGATTAGAAACTACTTCATCAATAAGGTCATCAATTATGAGAAGACAGTGAAATAAACCTCCTTCACTCCATTCATGTAATTTATCCTCATTCGGCACTCCTTTATGGAATTCCACCTCTATATCACGAGACTTCTCTTGTATAATATCGTCGAATAAAGGTTGCCATAGTGAATAGGAATACAGAACTTTTTTCACAGGCTTTGTGTACATAACATTAGCGTTGTCAATTAATTTCTTTGCAAATACGGATTTACCGGATTGGCTACATCCTGTTATATAAATTGTACTGGGTGCTGGTATGAGTAACACCGGATGCGCTTCATCATCCTCTTTTTCTTCGTCAACTGACCAGTAATCCTTGTCTTCCATGCTAATTATAAATTTCACACGACTGGCAACAAAGAGAGAGACTGTTATTGCTTCTTCTCTCTCTCAAATATGTACTATGACTAAAACAATTTGGATATCTGTTCAAAATATATTCATAAACATAAACATCGTTAACTAGGGTGTTTGTCTTTGAAAAAATATTTGTTACATCAGTCATTGATAAACCTCTTAATCTGGATAACAAATAGAATATTACATACTGACCACAAACGTTTGAATTCAAACCTTGAATCTGTGTATGATTCACGCTTACATCTCCTTTATTACCCCGTGACAATATTTTGCAAAATTCTGTAAATCTGTTCAAATGCTTCACAGATAATGATCCGATACTATCAAAGAATTCTACATTATTATGATCATTTAAATATATTGCGACCCAATGTTTCCCAGGTTTTGAACTAGGGTCAGTGTTCGCTATAATGGCCTTAGGAGGTTGCTCAAATAATCTTCTCGTACTCCAAATTTCATCAGATGGGAAAACGCCTATAACATGTTTTTTAAGAAGAGGGTCACATTGTATTACACATTCGAGTTGATAAGTGTTCATATTACAGTGCGTATCACGAGTTGCTAAATAATCATAAATCTACAGTGTTATAGTTATGATAAGCACATAAATAAAATAATCAGATCTAGTTGTGATATTGCTCCTAGTCACAAAGCTCTCACTCACACAATAACAGCTCGTGATTTATCAATTTCGAAGTACCCTCCAAATTCCCCCATAAGAACACATGATGTTGTGTCTGCCAAGGCTGTACCAAACTGTGCCTCAAGCCTCAGACTCCCTCTCTTTTGTAGGTTTAAGTAGGACGCCTCTTCTTCAAATAAAGGGTCAAGCATAAAACTATAAATTGCGTATCCTCCATCCAAGTCTTTACGCGTGATATCAATATTCTTTTGGTTATCCCATGCTCCCGCACATCGTAACATATTAACAAACATTGGCATTATTGTTTGTCCATTTTTATCATATCTTAATTTCATTGGTCCTGAATTACCCACCGCGACACCATCGCAAAACAAACTTATTTGACTTAAATTGAAATGTGCAAAATTGAAAGGGTTTTTATGATAATCTCCAGCAACCGCTATCCCTGAAACGAACGCTACATAAAGCTTACTAGGTTTTGAACCTTGAAATATATTATCCCAAACAAAACTTACTTGACCGCTTGGTAGTGATTGTACCTTAATTTCTGTTCTGGTGTAAGGATACTTAAAATTTGTTTGGTTTAACGCTTCATTATGACCCCATATTACACCAGGGTTCACACAAACTTTCATTACCTTAAGAATAGCATCTTCCAACACGACCTCATAATTTTTGGTTTTATCGGTGCCCATGAGACAAAATTTTGAAGGTGATCTGTATAACTTTACTAAAACGTCAACCTGATTTGGAAGGTAGCGACGCATCTGAAAGATATCATTGTAAATTGGGCCTTCTAAATCACAACTCATGCTCCCTTCAGTGAACTTGGCTCTTTCGTAAAGACCTTTGTTAACGCTATTTGGGTCAGTAGAATCCATTCCTCCTTCAGTATCCTTCACGAATAATTGTGATGTTAGTTCCGTTTTCGTATTATCCATGCTTGTATTCATTAAAACTTTAAACATGGATCTATACGGGTAATAATTATTTGTGGAAGTTACAAGTCTTCCTTGAATCCAACAATCAACCTGGTTGAACATGGATTGTAACATGAGATTTACACAACCAACCTCAGCACCATTAGCAATATTTGTTCCATCTCCGTTAGTTATTTTGAATTTAACATATAGTGCTGATCGTCTTAAATCTACATATTCCAATGAATTGGAACCACTTATATGGAACTCTATTGGTGAAGCATTACTCAACGGAGCAATAGATCTATATTCTTGTAGGTATGTCCTTTCAACAGCTGTTTGAGTGGGAGGAAGAGTAAACAGATCGAGTTCTGATGGCTGAACTTCACTGAAAAACTTAGAATCCGTTGATAACATAGCCATCGTAAAAATTACTTGCTGAATATATCCGGAAACAGGAGCCGTTTTCTAGATGTCCTTTTGCGTTGCTGTTTCTTGTGTAACCTGGCGCCTCCTTTTCTTTTCACGCCTCTAGTTGCCACAGATCTCCGTCCTCCCACTCGCCTCTGTGTTCTATTTCGACTGCCGCCAACTTGCCTCCGTCTTACCTTTTTCTTCATATCTGGAATTGCTACTAGAGACACGTCCTCAGGGTTTCGCTCTATTTCAGATTTCGCTTGTTCAACAACTTGTTCACTAGGACTTACAATCGTGACAGCCCCAGTGTTACTGGAGTTGGATGCAGTATTCTTCTGAAGCTGCATTGCTGGAGCGTCGTTTATATTCTTCAAGTTTTTCCGCTTTCCCATTAATGATATATTTTCTTGAGAGGGCGTGTTACCCTTCGCCAAGGTTGAATAGAACTTCACCCATAAATCGGGGTTGGGTACATACAAAGCTTGCGAGTCAGGTGTATTATTGATTAAAGACATCTTAGATTAAGAAAGGGTACTGCTTTAAATGAAGTGTAAGTGACACGTCTCCTTCTAGAAATGTTGCCAGCTCTCCAGTAGAGTCTGTTATATCAACGCTTATTTCATTTACGAAACTATTTATGGCTTTACATTTCACATAATAGCCTTCATTGAGAACAACATGCCACGTGTTAGGTTTAGACGCGTTCACCCTTCTCAAGAGGGATTTTTGCTCGCCATCAATCAGTATTGGTTCACAAAGCGAGCAGTAGATATATAATAAATCCCCGAGACTTGTTATTCTCTTTTTCCTCTTAGGTGTTCTTTTTGCATATAATTCCTTTAGAGCAACACTCCAATACCCGTTTAATGGTATAGGGTTTTTCATGTAAGTTGTGAACTTATATGCAGTGTTATCTTTATAGTATTTAGAACTTCCATCGTTATGAAGAATAAGCCAGTATTCACTCATTTTCCACAATATCTGTTTCATTCACCCAGGAATTGAATTTGTTTGGAAAACCGGACCACTTAACCAACGCTTGCTTCACCTTTTTACCCCTCACTCTCTTCCCCCTTCGTCTCAAGATTTTCTCTATTCGCCACACGTCGTTGGGGTTCTTATAGACTCGTTGCAGTTCATCACCATAAAAAGTCCCTTGCACCTCATCCGAAAGTAAATCTTCAATGCGGTAAATAGGTATATGATCTCTGCGATTTCTTTGGGTAACTCTAAAAACCTCCTCAGACCATTTCTCTTCGTACTCTTTCTCAAAAGTTCTTTTCTTTAATGAAACTCTTACGAGGTCACCTGGTTTAAATTTAAACTTGGTTTCTTTCCAACCCTTTTTGTGGGAATACATTTTTAACCATAGAATGGCCTCGTTAGTGTGATTCACCTTAGATGGGGGAAGTCCATAGAGGGAGCCATGCGGGGTGTTATTATAGTTCTGTACAAGATCTTTCAGAATCTTTATATATTTATAAGATCTTTGGTAAGAGAAATACCTAGATATCATATTTCTCAGCGTACGTATAAACCGTTCCGCATAGTTGGCTTTTACATCGGAATTTTGAGATGTGAAGTGTTTGATATGGTTGGATTTTAGATAGGATTTCACATCCCTATTCGCAAACTCGCCACCCTTATCCGTCCTCAATGTCAGAGGCTTCTCGGTAAGGGAGCTGAATATTTTTTTCATAGCAATTACAACACTCTTTGCTGTTTTATTATAAAGAGGTTCTACCCAAGCAAATCGAGAAAAACAATCAATCATGATTAATAAAAAGACCACGCCATCATTATATTTAGAAAGATTACTAACATCACACAAGTCAGCATCGAACTGAGTAAAGACTCCGCCCGTTATTACCCGATTCCTACTAAAATGTCTTCTTACAGGTCGATGGAGTGTGTAAACGTCTTGAGTTTGCAACCATTTTTTAGTGAGAGCCTTTGATATACCATATTTTTTAACATTGGCGTAAAACCTGTCAAATCCGCTTAGACTTCCAGGTTCCACAGGGTTGAAATATAAATCAGATAGTAATTTCCTATCTTTTTTATTAATCTTGTTTCTTAAAGTATTTTTCATATTTAACGATGTCCTTGGCCATACACAACACTCTTTCTTTCCACTCCGGAGTTTTTAACTCGCGTCTGTAGGTGATACATTGATACCTCAAATAGAATAGGGAGGAAACACCTGACAGGCGACTTGTGTTCATAACATAGTCCAAGAAACGCGTGTTAATGCGATCTTCATTGATGTGTATATAACAGTTTTCCAAATGGTTTTCTGTATAGTCACTGTTGTAACAATTAATTATATCCTCGGCAATCGTCTTAGCGTACGTAAATGTTAATAAATGTTCAAATTGATAAGATAAATACGAACTTTCTATTTCATCCAAAACAAGTCCAGGAATCATTACGCTCCTTTCAACTTCCGTGTTATCACCAGTCTTGATGCTTGACCCCCTTTCTGGAAATACCAAGCCTGTTTAGAATCCTCAACACAATCCTCCAGCGTAGAAAACCACTTTCTGGATTCAACAAGAGAAGTTTGGGTTTCAACGCCTGTCAAGTGGTTGACCGTTGTTATTATATATGACCATTTGTAGTCAAACATATCCCTCTCAAAGTCATTGACCCATATGATCAACATTAAATGTTGAGGTGATTTAAAGACGTATCCATACAAGTAAAATATCTATTCTTTTTAACCAATGAAATGTATATGCTAATAACATCACTTGACTACATAATTAAAATGATACCTTGTTCTAAAAAATGTACTTAGAGTAAGTCATCGATCCGTGGCATGTGTAATTGTTGTGTAATTATACCTTACTGAGTTTAGTTTTACGCCGCTTTTAGCAATATTCCAGCAACATCACGGCGGGGGACA